>VZTI01000538.1:1723679-1756978 GCA_013397865.1 Struthidea cinerea | reverse complement strand
TTTTTTTTTTTTTTTTTAATGCAGACTAATTATTAATCTTTTGGGGGAAAGGAGAAGATAGTTCAGATGCTCGGGCTCTGTTTGTTACTGAACCCAAATCTTGAAGGTACAAAACCTCAAGCCTGCAGATGAGAACAGTAAATACAAACACGGCAAATGCAACCCCAACGTCCCAAAGCCCCCCTGGCACCAGTAAATACAACACAACACAAATCTGGGCGCTCTAATTGGGGTGGATTTTCTCCTGCAGCCTGATTTCAGCCCCAGGTGGAAAGGCTGGAGGGCATCTCCAGTGCTTTGCCCAATGCAGATTGTCCTGAATTAATTCTTGAGGGAACTGGAGAAGATTATCCAGGAAAACCTGGAAAACTTGGAGCCTGAGTTTGACAGAGAATCAGCCACAGCCCATTTTGCAACATTTAATCACCTAAACTCTAAGCACTGGCAATATTTCTGGAGTGATTTCAACTCCTCACCACTGCTTAACTAGAAAAATGCTCTTCTGCTGCTTGTGTTCCATGTTCACAGGGAGGGATTAAAACTTTAGTGATTTCTTGCCTGATGGTCCAAACTTTTCCATTTTAAAGGCCACATATTTCTATTTATGGAGCTTCCACTGGCCAAATGTGAAGTTAGAATGCTCACAACCGACTCTTCCTGCAAGGCCTGGCATCAGCTTGCAGAAAAGACTAAAGGATTTACAGCCACAATAAATCAGAGGGTTGTTTTTTCCTTTGAAATCATAAATAAAATGGCCAAAATAACAATAAGAAATTCATGGAGTCCATCAGCAAAGAATTACATGGTTGGTAAAGGTCACTTAGAGTTATTTTGAGCCCTGTCAGCCAGTTTGGCCCCATTTTATGTGATCTGTTTGTTTTGTATCTATTTTTTAATCAGTCATGCAGTACCAAGTCAGATGTTTTATAGAAGGCTATTACAGAACATTACCATGGTTATCAACAAAACTTGTAATCTCATTCAGAAAAAAAAAGCAATTTTGACAGGATCTTCTTTCCCCAAGCCCACATTGATTGGCATTAATTAGGTTTCCACCGTTAATCCTTTATTAATCAAATTCTCCAGCAGCCATTCCAGGCCCAGTATCAATCTGACAAACCTGTAATTGCCAGGGTCATCTTTTAAATACTGGAACAACATTTGCTTTTCCCAGCCTCCTGGAACTGCCCCACTGCTCCCAGACTCATTTAAAAATTCACAATAGCAGCTGGAGGAGCTGGAGCGCAGCACGCTATTATCGGGCACTGTAAGATTTGGCAAACTTGGGGAGCGCTGGGCTGGCTGGGCTTTGCTTTGAGCTCTCCTTGGCCACGGGCTCACAGCAGCGTTGCAGAGATGCAGTTTTGGATGATTAAACCAGGATTTTGCTAAACAGAAGGTGAAGAGAAAGAGCGAACAGAAATAAGACAAGAAAGAAAAGGACACGTGAGGCAGAGCTGAGAGCAAACCCAAGGTTTCTTCTCCATGTCCAGGTGTCCTCATGGGCCATGGCAAGGTGACGAACCCTGTGGTCGTGACAAGGCCTGGGGACAATCCACTCATCCCTGGTTCCCCCCCTGGGAT
This sequence comes from Struthidea cinerea, assembly GCA_013397865.1. NCBI lineage: Eukaryota > Metazoa > Chordata > Aves > Passeriformes > Corcoracidae > Struthidea > Struthidea cinerea. Next base: position 1,755,394 of record VZTI01000538.1, on the reverse strand, counting down.
TCCCAAAGCTCATTGAAGTGGCATCATCTCAGCTCTCACCCAGAGCTGCTCGAGCCTTGGCAGTCAGGGTCTGGAGCAAGTCATTCCATACAAATCTTCACTGGACTTTCCTGAAGCGTTAAGAAATATCTTGGGGTTGTTGGCATCATCAAAGTGCAGCTCTGGGTGGTTCTTCCACGGTAAAGAGAAGAGGTGGCACTCAGTGCCAGGGTTTGGTTGATGAGGAGGTGTTAGGTCGTAGGTTGGACTTGATGATCTGGAAGGTCTTTTCCAGCCTGGTTCATTCTGTGGTTCTGTGATTCTGTGGTGGGACAGGGGCAATGTCACAGTAGGGACAGTTTCCCATTTCCTTGGCCAAAGGTCTCCAAGGTATTGGGGATACACTGGGGGTCAACACCTGTACGTGGAAAGACTCCCAGACACGAAGCTGGAAAACAATTCCATGATGTGCTGACCTTCTTCTCTTTTCTTGGAATCACAGAGCACCTCCAGGGATGGGACATCCACAACTTCTCCCAGTTATTAACGTGGTGTATCTTATTCTCTATCAGTTATTATCTGAACTCATTCTTAGGGTGCTCTGGATATCCCCATTTTTGGGGCTAATTTTGACCATCTCATTTTGTCTTCTCCCAGGCTGCACCCTTCCAGAAAGCTGGGGAATTTATTATATTTTCCTCCCTAGCACGTGGTCTAGATAATTCTGCCAGCCAAGATTTTTTTTTTTTTCCCAAGAAATCCATTTTGTCTTAATGGTAGAAACTTATCACGGAATAAGATTAATATTAATCTACAGAAAAGAACAAGATAAAGATAGATTTTGCCTATTAAATTTAAGAATGACAATCAGTTAAGTGTCTCCTAAGTAAGCTAAATTAAAATGAAACACCAAGAGAAGTATATATGACAGGCTATAGTGTATTAAATGGTTTCATTATCCTCTGATATAACGGATAACAAATGGATTTGGAAATTGATGCAATGTTTAGAAAAAAAGGATTCCTGTAGAATTGCAATAAAATTAGGCTGAATTTATGTCTCCACCATTAAATTTTCACTGCTACCTCACAATGTTAGCTGTGGGTTTTAATGTCTGTTTATGTGCCTCTTTCCGGCAGAATTTGAAATTAGTTATCAGTTATCATGGAAGGAATGCTTAGGAATAAATCCATTTTAAATTTGAAAAACTAGGTAAGATAAGGATGCAGCATTTGTAATACCAGAAGAGAAAATGTAAAGACAGAAATACATTTATATTACTAATGAACTAATTAAATTAGGTATTAATGTAGCTGATATTCAGAGATTTGTATGTTCTAAATAAGTTTTCTTGCAGCACAGCCCTGTTACAACGCTAAACAATTTTTAGTGTGTTATGTTATACCTGAAAGATCACCATAGATTAAATTTTGTCCAATAGATTTTACTACTGAACCAATTTAAAATTCTCCATGAAATCTAAAGATGGATTTAAAATTTATTAACAGGAGCATAGAAGGACATAGGGCAGATTCTTTATAAAAAGTGCAATTTAACCTAAAGTATTATTAGCAATAACACTGCAATCAATCACCCCTCTTATCTACTCAGATGGCTTTGGATTATATAATTTAAGAACCCTGGTGAAGACAAATCCTGCTGAGCTGAGCGCTGCAGCTGAGGTTTCCCAAGGACCACGCTGGAATTCGTCCCGTCAGCGCCCAGCTCCTCACCAGCTGCTCCTCAAGTGGCTTTGGTTCAAGAGAGAAACAAATCAGGCTGGGAGAGATGAGATTGAAAGCCTGGAGAGGAGAAGGCTCCAGGGAGAGCTCAGAGCCCCTTCCCGGGCCTGAAGGGGCTCCAGGAGAGCTGCAGAGGGACTGGGGTCAGGGACAGAGGGACAGGACACAGGGAATGGCCTCAAGCTGTAGAAGGGTAGATTTGGATTGGAAATCAGGAAGGAATTCCTCCCTGTGGGGGTGGGGAGGCCCTGGCACAGGGTGCCCAGAGAAGCTGGGGCTGCCCCTGGATCTGTGGAAGTGTCCAAGGCCAGGCTGGACATTGGGGCTTGGAGCAGCCTGGGACAGTGGGAGGTGTCCCTGCCCACAGCAGGGGGGGGGAATGGATGACCTTAAAATCCCATCCAACCCAAACCATTCCATGATTCTAACAAATCAGAGATTCCATATTTTTAAAGGAAAACATCAGAATCTCTCTGCTCCCTCCTGAATTTTACTATAATATGAACAATTAAAAGAACTGTTAAACCCAAATCAATGCTTGAAATCCACAATGTGATTTTGCAGCAATTTTAGCTCCCTTCCAACAGGCTGTTAGGCAGAAGAGGAGGTTTTTGTTGCTCTGGCTACTGTTCTAAGCACTGCCTGCTGAGTGATTCCAAGGTCACAGCAAGGAAAATCAAATAGAAGAGCTGGGATGGGGGAAAGGCATCAAGTGGGAATAATTTTGGTTTGCTCTGCAAGGAGCACAAGGGGCTGAAGAAGCCCAACAGATAAATGCCGTTTTGGCATCATTCTCTGTTGTTTTCTCTATTGTTTTATTCTTTCCAATATGCCAACAAAAATAGTGTCAGAAATTCAGGAAATTCAGAGGTCATAGCAAAATAACCAGCAAAAGAGATTGCAACCTGAATTATCCAGGGAAGGGCGTTTGGAAGTGGAGCAGAGCTGGTGCCAGCGGTGTGGAAGAGAGAAAAGAAGCAGCTGAAAGGAACAAAAGAAATCTTTAACACCTAAAACCCCTCAGACACTGGGTGTAGTAAGGGTGGTAACACTGAGCAGGATCAGCAGCCTGGTCCCTGCCTGCCACCAGCTCTCCTGCAGCCCAGGAGATTCCTGCAGCAAAGGTTGGGAATGTCACCAGCCCCGTGTCGGAGGCAGGTGCTGTCAGGGGCTGCTTGTTTGCTGTGAAAAATGCTCAGAGCTGTACCTCGAAACTGAGTTTTCCAGCCTGCCTGGTAGAGCAGTTTAATCAATACTTCACTTTGATGTCTCTGTTACATTAGGACTAAAATGAAGTTTACAGGCAGCTCAAAAGATCTTAACTCCTGTGATCAGCCTCCAAATATCTCCTCCCTTGTTTTTCCCTGGCCAGCTGAGTGTTAATAAACATCAGGATTAGGGAACCAGCACTAAAACATTCCTGATCCATGGCAACCCAGGAGGAACTAGAGGCTGCTCCTATCAGAAACTGTGTGAAAAACTCCAAATTTATTAGAGACTTCCTTTGCTTTTCCTCTTGTCTCTGCCATCTTCTGTAAGGGACAGCAAACCATGCTGGGGAGATCACACATTCCAGGCACACAAACACTCATTCAGTCGGTTCTTTTCCCAAACTGTGCTGGTATTTCCTGGAAGAATTAAAGGACGGAGTGATTGGCTTCATTGCTGGCCTACGACCAGCCCAAAACTCTTTACCTGATGGATTAAATGCAGATCTGAGCAGCCTGGGCTGGGGGAAGGTGTCCCTGCCCATGCCAGGGGGTGGAATGACATGAGCTCGGACATCCCTTCCATCACAAACCATTCCATGATTCTGTGATTTGATGAAAACCTTGTTCAGTGTGCAGGCCAAGGGACCGATCCCAGGGTATTCCAGAGGGCAAGGAATGTGCTCCAAGAGGAGACCTGGTGGAGCTGGGAGCAGCTCCCTGCTTGGGAAGAGACTTAGACCGTTGCAGAATATTCCTCTTTCCCACTTGAAGCAGGGACGCAGGGGCTGTGGTCTCGCCGCTGTCTGTTGTTTGTGGGCGCTGACCTGCAGGTGGTTTAACTGGGTTCAACTGGGAGTGTTCAACCCGAGCTCCAGGAGATGTCTACTGCTATGCAAAAGGTATTAAATCAATCCACACGGCTGCTTTCTTCTGTCTTTCATGTTCATCTCCAGAAATTCTCCTCTCTGGCTCGAGCACTGGTGCTTTTGATATCCGTGTGGTCTCAGCTGAGCAGCCAAATGCTCGTTTTGCTAAAAACTGCCTCCGGTGTGCAAAGGGGGCAGATCTTCTGCCCACCACAGCCCATGAGCAGGGACAAGGGGGTCTCAAAGAGCATCTGCAGCATCGAGCCTTGTCTGAGGAGCGGAAAGATTTCAGCACAGCACCGAGAGTGGTATCACCCGTTATTTAGGAGAGTGGTGCTGGAAAGAAAAGATACAGAGTCTTACCAGAAATTAATAACAGGCATTATTGCACTTATTTCTTCCCTTATCTTGTTTCAAATAAGCTTTTGACATAATTCTTCCTTATTATGCTCCAAATTATGCAGCTTTTTTAAAGCCACTACTGCTAATGCCTGCTCCATTTCCTAGCTGGTGTTTCTGATGGCAATCACATGTATGATCCTCTCTTGTATGACTTGCATTTGACTAAAAGTATGAGTTTAAGGGGTGAATTTTGCAGATTCACTGCTCTGAAGCAAATTTGATTGATGGCAATCACCTAAACAGATACAAATCACCTAAACAGATCAGGAAACTTCCCCATAAGGACAGCAATGTAGGGTACATTTACAGTATTCTTGTTCAGTATTTTAGAGAACAGAGTTCAGCCTCGGGAAACTCAACCACACAGGATGCAAGGCTGGATGCTGGAACTGTCCTAAAAGGCCCAAGTGGCCTTAAAAGTGAAAGAGCAGGGCGGAAAGATGTCACTCTGGGAGATGTCACCACTCAAATGCCATCAGGAGACCCTCCTGAGCTCGCAGCCCCTTCTCACGCAGTGCAGACTACGAAGAGAGCTGCCTCTTTCCCCACATGGAAATTTCAGGGATTTCAGGTGCCTTAACCTCCTGTAAGGCATTTTCTGAGATCACAGGGTCTGGGAAAGTGCGCTCTCCATTTTGTTATTCGTTAGGTGCCTGCAGCTCTTTAGTACTCCATGGAATCCCTGTCCTTCTGAGAGCCAGGGAAAGACATGACAGAGCAAAGGGCAGCACAGACAACATCAAGAAGCCAGAAAAGTAGGGGAAGCAGGGAAATATTGTTTCATCCTTTTCTTACAGCCACTTATTTCCATGCTGCAAGGCAGCATGAGGGCTGAGCTGCTTTGCTTTGCATTTTACACTGGAACTACAGGGGTTTTTCTCCACCTCTCACCCAAGGGGAATGGCCCAGCGCAGTTCTGGTCTGAGGGTATTCAACTGGGACCATTAAACCAACCTAGCCCTGGAAAGGAAAGTAAAGAGGAGTTGTAATATTCAACTCTCAATTATAATGTGTCATCTGCTGCTTTAGATCATTGATCTGGGAAGGAAGGGGCTGTAGACAATCTTCTGCTCTTTGGGGATGCTCCTGAAGATCATACTTGAGTGTCACAGAATATTCACAAGGACTTTCTCCTTTTCAGTTGCTCCCCCTAGGGATTTTCCTACACCACAGAGCTGAGCTTTGGTGCCCTACTCTTTTCCTACCTTTTGTCTGTGGAATTTGTTAGTAGCTGTGACTGGGCTGCTGACAGCCCCAGGAATCACCCCCGTGCTCAGAGCCCTTTAAAATGCAGTGAGACAAGTGAGGAAAGATTGCTGTGTGCCTCAAGTGCCAATTTGGGATTCAGGGAACCCAGATTAGACCCTCCTCAGCAGGTTCCCTAAAGACCCTTGGGGAGTGCCCCTTTCCCCTCGGTTTCAATCCCTGTCCGGAAAGGATGGGTCCCTTTTTTTTTCCCTGAGCTGTGATAGCTTTCAAACACTCTAACAGATAAGAAATTAATATATTAGCTTGTAACAGAGCATTATTCTACTTATCTTTCCGAAAGTACCATAGTTCTCTTCCTGTAAAAAAAGTCTGTCTGTAAAATGAATTAATTGAGTATAAATGTGGCAGTAGCAGCCATGAATCCAATACTGCTGGGACCCATTCCCCTGAAACCCTGCAAGGGAACTCCTCTCTTGCCTGGCCAGAGAGCAGGGTGCAGTCACAGCCTGGCACGTCCTGCCCCATCAGCACTTCAGCCTCAGCCACCAAAGTGCTGAATCAGCTCCGTTTGCAGCCCAGGAATTTTCACGAGGAAATTCATCTTTCCATGCAAGCTGCTCCAAAAAGGAAAGCAAGAGAGGCAGGGTGGGCCAGGGAGACAAGGCAGCAGCACGTGACAAAGGCTGCTTGTGATTAATATATTCCATTTCACTGGGAGGATTACTATTCATGAATGTGTCTGGCAAACACGATGTGACAGGCCTGAGGAAGCATCCAGACAAGTTCACCTATTCTTAGCTCAGTGTACAGCAAACTTCTGTTTGGAGGCAAGGACTCATTTTCCAGATCACATCTGAACATTTTTAGGATAATTGAGACAGCTGTTGGTGAAAAAACTGCTGTAGCTTGAAAATCACTTGGATGTTCGTGCCGTAAGTAAACTGCTCTTCCTGGGTCCTTGTGAAGGAGAAAGGAGACACCACCTCACTTCTTACCTCAGCATGAGTTCAGGAGTACTGGGCAGAAGTTTTTCAGTATTGGCAAGTTAAGAGACCACTTTTATGGTGAAGGAGTGAGGAGAGGGTTTAACGTTTCAGTTCCTTTCTCTCTACAATGTTGAAGACAAGACCCCGAGTGTTTACACGATTATAGAGTCAAGTATTTTTTGCTCCTTCCCCATCAGATGATCACTGCTGCAAACATCCATATTTATGAACCCTTTGAGTGAATCCAAGTTGTGAGCAACCTTTTTTTTTACTCAGAAGTGTGGAGGTGTCAAACCAGCCCCTTCCTCAAGATCAGCTCTCTTGGGGTGACTTTATGATGTGCATCCCCTATCGCTCCTCTAGGCCCACCAATCTTTTCTGTGTCTTTAAACTGAGCCTGAGAGGGACAGAGGAAAAAAAAACCCAACTTTGCAAAGCAGTTGTTTCAAGGACACCGAGACACTCCTCTGCTTGGGGCAGTGAGAGCAGGGGGGGAAAAACACCCTTGGGTTTTTTTTCAGCCAGCTTTTCAGCTCCTTCTTTTTTCCAGCGGGAGACGGAGAGTTGAACTTTGTTTTCCTGGGATTTTGGTTTTTTTCTTCTTCTCTTCTGGACTGTTTCAACAACATCTGAACACATCGGGAGAATTTTTCCCGGATGCCCAGGGGTGTGGGCCCTCACCGACCCAGCTCCGAGGAGGAGAGAGACCACACCTACAGAAGGACTCTGAAATCTTCCCAGGTTTTCTCCCCAGAGAGAGAGATCTCATTATTTAGCATTATTATCCTTTTCCTGTGTGTTTGTTAGATAAATAGCTTTTATCTCTTTCACTTTCCTTCGAGGAAATTTTTTTTTTTTCCCAAACCTGGTGGGGGAGGGGTGGTTGCCACCTGACTTCTATCAGAGGATATTTTCCTCCAAATTTGTCCAAACTAGGACAATCCACACACAGAAAGAAGAAAGCAGAGCTGACCTGCAGCCACTACACCCGTGTCTTCTCCAGGTATCTGGAGAAGGCAAATGAGGGTATTTAAAAGTGGCTCAGGCTTGAACACACAAAAAGGTTTCCTGAACACGCTTTCAGTGTGGAGCCTGCACAGCAGCACTGCTGGAAGGCAGATGGTCCAAGGTTCTGCGCCTAAGCCCTGAGCATGACATCTGAACTAGCAGGAGAATCAGAGGATGGCAAGCCACAACTGCTGACTGAAAAAATGATTCAGAATTTTTGGCCAAACTCTACTATGACATGGAGCTGCAGCAAGCTGTGTACTGCAGTCTAGAATTGGTCCTGTGCAGAGGAGAAACTTTCCATTTCCCAGTAGGATGACATCCAGGTCTCATAAGGTTTTGTTTCCAAAACAAAATACTAAGTTTTGATCTACTTAGGGTGACAGATCCTCCCCTTTAGCCAGCTGTCCATCAGTTAAATAAACTTTCAAATGACCTTGTGCTGTTCCTCTGCCACACCTGCAGGATCCACGCAAGGCAGAACGAATCCCATTGGTTTTCCTGTGCCCATGACACACCAGGGATCTCTGCCGCAAACTCCACCAAGGCAACCAGGAAATTCCCTTTAGGAATTGCCTGTGAGATCCAGACTCTAAACCTGCTCATGATGAAAAAGCATTGTGCAAAGTTAATGAACACTCAGCTTATGTTTCTGTATCCACAACGATTGACAAAAGTTCACAGATGGCTCCTTGTCTGTCAAGGCCCAGTGCTCCCATCTGAAGAGTTTTTTAATAATAAAATTACTATTAAGTGACATTTTCCTTTGCCTGTCAGAATATACACAAGCTGGGTTTTGCACCTAAATCTCTCTTGAAACGTGTGCAGGGCTGTATTCCCTGCTTCCAAGCTGGAAATCAGGTTACTGCCTTGAGTGCTAGCTGGAGTTCTGATGAATGTTTATTTGGCACCATGTTCATACTGTTATGCACAAGTGCATAGAATTAAAATAATAATTTCTACTTGATTTCATGCTTCTCTGGCTTAATGGTCTCTGATGGTTTTTAGCAGATCCATTTTACATACTTAAATATAGAAAAAAACCCACTGCATGGAAAAAAAAGAAAAAAACCCACTGCATGGAAAAAAAAGAAAAAAAAAAAGAAGTATAAACTGGTGACCAAATTTACTCCAAAAAAAGTTGGAAAGAAAATTGCCAATATGATTTTTGCTAGGATTTTCCACTGTGCCTTTTCTGGATAATATGACACCTCATATTTGTATTTGTAATAATCAGTGGTGTACCCAAACCAATTTTCTTCTTGTCTCTACGAACCCCTGACAACTCCTGTTTCTCCTCTAAGTGCAGTTGAATGTAATTAGCAAATTGCTCGAGGCACGATTAAAATGTCATTTTGTGGATCTGTGCTATCTTCAGGTCCTTCCTAAAGCCACTCACTGCCTGCCCAGCGTGACCCCACGCCAGTCAAAGATCCTGTCACCAAATCAAGGGACCTTGTTTGACTCTGCAGCTCGGCACATCCCAGGCTGCCCACCCGGCACACACGGTGAGCGCCCAGAGCGGCTGGAGGAGGCACCAAAAGGCAAAATGGGGATGGGCACTGCCTTGGGAAAGCAGCCCTTTGGGCAGTGCCACAGAGTGTCGACAGGCTGAGTGCTCAGGGCTCTGCGCAGGGCCTCAGGAGAGATTTCCTGGGAAGAGACGGGAGATAATGGAAATATTAACGGGAACCTTCCCACCCCTGAGCTGCAGCAGCACCGTTTGCTGCTCACCGCCATCCCCTCCAGCCTTCAGACAGTGCCTGCAAAGTTTTGCTGTTTCGTTCAGCTCAGCTTCGAAAGAGTGGGGTCAGAGCAGCTCCAGTTTCCCTCGGAGCAACTGGGATGTGCCAAAGGGAAGTGCTGCAAGGCGCCTGGCAATAAATGGGCTTTGGGTGGGAAGGCTCAGGGGGCCATCCTGGGAAGGTTCAAGTGTCTGTGATCTCCCCACCACCCCCGGTGTCCTCAGCTGTTGTCACCTTCTAAAGAGACTGTTTGGTTTGGTTTTGGTTTCAAAACAATTTCTCAGCTTCTCTCCATTCTCAGAAACCCCGAGTTATTTTTATCTCGTTCTGCCTCAGGGGGATAAATTGATATTGCTTAACTTTGCAAGGCCTGTTTATGCCTCATTTTCTTACAGGATCTCACACCAGGAGAGCTGATACCCTCTGGTTATAGCTCTGTGAAAGCACAGCTCAGCTCCTCTCTGCTGTGTGAACACACACACAATTCCATACGGAAAATATTCCCCAACCTCTGTCCTTTCCCAGCTTCCTCACCAGCATTGCTCCTTCTGTGTCCTTCCAAATTTGGGCTGAATTCCAGCAAGATTTGGTGTGTATTAGCTGCTAGAAATAAATCACGGAAGGAAATTCAAGTTTTACCTAAGCACCTGTTAGTGCAGCTTGGCATGTCCAGCATTTTTCACAATCCCACTTTTTCCCTTAGTAGAAAGAAGGCCAGAATATGAGAATTTAGCTGGAATTTTCTACTGCCGTGTTACAAGCAGGGTGATCTTACAATTCTGTCTTCATTGTCTCAATACAAATCTTGCTTTAAATAATTTAAAAAATCTTAGCAAGGACATAGCATTTTCAGGATTTCTGTCTATGAGTGGTTTTCATGGAGGTGAAATAGATTTGGACCTGTCCCTGAAAAAATTGAATTTTCTAGGGAGCTGTGAATTTTGCATATTTAATTATGACGGAAGCATTTTTGTTTGGTATTGTTCTGGCAAGTCTATATTTTATAAGGCCTCTGATGATTTATAATAATAAATGTTTTTTCAGCAACAGCTGGTCTCAGATCATTATCTTATCAAACACTATTTATTTATCCCACCACACTTTTAACCCTTGTGTGCTTTGTTTTCTTTCTCTAGTCCCAATATTTTATCTGGAAAGCAGTCAAGCTCCCTTTGGAAATAATTCATAGCACAATAAGGTCATATGTTTTTGGAACAGATTTTAGGTAGGGCTTGAGCACTGAAGCTCCACCACCTGCAGGATTCGTGGCGTCCTCTCTCTCCATGGATGCTGGCTGCTCTCAGAGACAAGGGAGGGACACTCTGACCTTCCCACAGAGTTGTTACCCTCTGAAAAAAGAGATTTATTGCACTGGCAGCAGGCTGGAGGCTCCGGAGTGATGTCAGTGGGAGTCCTGCTGCTGGCACCATCAGGGAAGAGGAAACATTACCAGACCCTTCACGTTCCTTTGAAGTTTCTGACAGGCTCCACATCCAACGCTCCCGTGGAGACAGGTCTGAGGTGAAACAGGGGTGGAAACAATCCCCACGGCAGGAACTCGGCTAAAAGCTGTTGGTTGAGATCCACACAATGGATGCTGGCTCTGCTCTGCTTTCCCTCCTCTGGAAGCAGCCCCTGGGTGGGATCCTGGGATCCGCCCTGCCCTGGGTGGGATGCAGCGGTCACAGAGCGCTGAGCGAACTCCAGCCGGCGGGCACTGGCAGCACCTACAGCTGCAGCAGGAAGTGCTGGGGAATAAATCACGGCTTCGCTCCTGCCTTCTGGGAGTGTTGTCCGTGCCCCCTGGCTGGGGGGACCTTGTGCCATTCATAACAAACCATGGAATCACAGAACCACACAACAGCTCAGGATGGAAGGGACCTCAAAGCCCATCCAGTGCCACCCCTGCCATGGCAGGGACACCTTCCACTGTCCCAGGCTGCTCCAAGCCCCAATGTCCAGCCTGGCCTTGGACACTGCCAGGGATCCAGGGGCAGCCACAGCTTCTCTGGGCACCCTGTGCCAGGGCCTCCCCACCTTCACAGGGAGGAATTTCTTCCCAATATCCCCTCTAACCCTGCTCTGTGCCAGTTTAAAACACCTACCCCCACTTCATGCCCTCGTCAGAAGTCCCTCTGTAGCCCCTGCAGGTCCTGAAAGGCTGCAATAAATTCTCCCTGGAGCCTTCTCTTCTCCAAGCCGAGCATCCTCAGCCTTCCCTGGCAGGAGTCGAGATCTGAGTGTTCTCCTGACCAGAGCAGAACCAGGAGGGAGAAAGGAGAAATGAAGCCATCGTTCAGCTGCCTGCTCAGGGTTAATCATGGGAATAGAGGAGATTTAAGTTCAAATCCATCCTCCTTATTTGAAGCAGAGAATTGAACTTGACACCTCTCCTCATTCCGAATCGGAGTGCATTAACCACGAGACCAGAGAGTCAATCCCTCAGTTTTCCTCTACCTTCATCTCGAGCACAATTGAAGCTGACATTATTTGAACACAGAAGTAACTTCAAGGAAATGCAGAGGCGATTGGGTGCATCCCAGGTGCCGAAGTGGCTGCAGAATTTTCTGTAGGAGCAGCAGGAAGGGCACCAAACCGGAGCTCAGATGAAACAGAAAATAGGAGATGCGTAAAGCTGAGATAATGGCACAAAGTGTGGGTGTAACTCAACATCTACTGAATGGGAGCTGTATTTTCACTGACATTACAGAGCTCAAACCGAATGGATATTCCATTTGGACATCCTTTTAATCAATTCTTCACGTTTTTAACTGGAAAAAAAAATGGTGACACGAATTAAAGATAATAGAGGGATTGGTACAACAACTACTGATTAAAAAGCAAAATAAATATTCCTATTGAATAAATAACAGGCAAGGCATGACCTTCAACACGAGACTTTCGACGTGCTATGTAATTTGTTGGATACATAATGCTTTTCAAAAATAGTTTAAAAATAGGGTCATTTGAAGATCCACCTGTTTTGAGAAGGTGTAAGTTAGCGTGCCAAAAAATTGCAGCCTTACGTGACATTCAGTTCCCTGGGAGGCTCATAGTCAAATCACAAAATCATTGAACTTAATTCCTTCTGGTCAGAGGTCATCAAATTTATAGAGCGAGAGCACAATAATTCGAGAGGGAATGAATTCTGAAATGCAAATCTCAGATAGGAAGCAGATGACATTTTATTTTCCCCTTGCTGTTGCAGTTTTGCGGTTTAAGCCTGGCTTCACCCCTCCATCCTTCGGCACATCTGGGTGTTTTATCATGAGAAATTCACACAAGTGGGCTCCCAGCTCTGGCTCCCACCTTTGCCACCCAGGCGCGCACACCCTGCTCGGAGCTGCACTAATCCACACTGTGACGGGTGCAGACAGCAGCTCCCGCCAGCTGAAATGTCTGCTCATGGCTTTTCAGAGAGCCCTCTTGTGTTTGTGACCTCAGTGTGAGCGAGTTTGCTGACTCTTGGGCTGCCCCTCAGATGGGTGTAGCTCAGGAGTAAGCTCCTCTCAGCAGGAGAAATGCCATTTGCAGCAAACATCCAAGCGTGTTCAGTTATTTTCCGAGTGGCTGCTCGGGCTCCTCTCTTCCCTTTCATGTCACTCAGTCACAGCCCTCACCCAGCAGCACAACCAGGCTGTGGCAGCTGAGGCAGCAAGAACCTCAGCTGATGGCATCCTGATGCCCTGGCTTTTCTTGCCAGGTCTTGTTTTCTTCTCTAACCTCTGCCAGCTCCGCTCTCCAGCTCCGAGTGCTTCCTGCTGCCCAGATCCCTGCCGAGCCATTTCCCAGATGCAGTGGGCAGGTTCCTCTGACAACAGAACAACCCTTGGGAAGCCTCAGTTACTGGCTTCGTACCGCAAGCAGTCCCCAAATCCAGTTTATGAGGAGGCTATTTTGATTCCCAGCACCTTGGCCGGGTGTATCACAGAGCTAAAGTGCTTGGGTGAAGGCTCCGAGTATGCACAGCATTGCTGGTGTCGGAAGAGCCTTCCTAATTCACTGAGTGCTTTACAAATGCACTGTGACAGTTTTCCTTTGAGATTTTCAGAAGCTAAAAGTAGGGGGAAAGTCTAAAAAGGCAGGAGAATCCAAGTCTCAAAGTAGAGAGTTGTGTAGAGCTTTCACATGCATCCTCTGGGAATTGCTGTTCATCTTTTTTCTATAAAACCCCCAAACTTAGAGGTTGATTCTCATATTGGTTATTTTGTTGTTCTTTTATACAAGAACAGCCGAAAGTACTCTGGGTTTTTTGCATTTTTTGGTGAGCACAGGAGCTCCATTCCCTTCTTACCAGCACTTCCTTTAAAGAAGGCAAAGTTTGAAGCTGATTAAGGATATTTATAGTTGTTGATTTTTTATTTTTTTTTTTAATAAGGGGTGGAGCAGGGGAGAAAAAGCAAGTGACCAATCAGATAATAAAGATATGTTTATGTAGAGCTTAATTCTGCTGGGCCTGAGGAGCTGTAAACAGAAGAATACACAGCAAGTATGGTGAGACATCTCTAGGTCTGCAGTCACACTGAGACGGTCCCTTGAGAAACCCCACGACCCAGAAAGAGCTTTGGTGTGGCCTGAAGGAAGATTAAAAGGAGGAAAGAAAGAAAGAACTGAGATAAGATGAGGAGGGTTGGGGTTTTTTGTTGTGGCTGGAAGGGCAGCTGCAAGGAGAAGGTGTTTCGGGGGGGTTGGTAAGAGAAATGAGTAAAACAAGGAGAGTTTGAAGCAATAGAGAGAAGAGGCAAAGGAGACTTGAAAATCAAGAATTCAAGTGACATGGGAAAAAAAAGAAATGACTCAGTAGCAGGGGACACTTGGAAAGGAAGGTAAAGATATTACTGTTCTGGTTGTGTTTTTAATAATGAAGTGATCTAAGAACAGCAGATCAAAAGCTTCAGTTGGAAGGGAATTAACTTGTGCAATATCTTCTACTTTTCTATTTAAAAGTATTTTGCATTCTTCCTTTGAAGATGAGCTGAATTTTGAATTATTACAGGAAAGACCAACTTCTGTAAGTCAGAAGAAACCAAGCAGAATTGTGGCGTATGAAATGCAGCAGATGTGTAAAGGTAGGATGTGTAAAGTCAGGAAGTGCAAACTTCTCTGTAACACAGAGAAATATTCCTGTTCCAGCACCCCCCCTGCCCAGGCAGCTCAGGTTTATGCACTTGATCTCGTGAAATGCGTCTTCAGGAAATTCTGCTGCCCTGGAAGACTGGCACATGGAGGAGACAATGCCCTCAGCAATCCACACAGTGCCACCACCTTCAAATTTCTGGGATATCTTATGATTCACACCTGCAAGTGAAATAGCAGCAAACCAGAGCTGGTTTTTTAAGCATTTTCCACTGGGAAGTGTCTGTGCCTCAGGAATTTACAGTCATATGCACAAAACCAGAGCTTGAGTCATCAACTCCTCATGTAACAGGGCCACACTGAGTGACAAGGGACTTGGAACAGTGACTGGGATGGAAAAAGATTGGGAATAGAGCTTCTCTGTTCGTGCAGCTTGCAGGGAGTCAGTCTGAGTCAAATATCGCTGAAAGAAAGGGAGAGACTCCCCCAGACTTGGGAAAGGAACACTTAAAGTAACCTCAGGGTAATAACGCAATGCTCTGGGATGTCCTCGAGAAGGAACTTTCAGATCAAACCCCTGCTTCCCTCTGGCACATCCAGGTACCTTGGAGTCGTGACTGCTCCACTTGGGGTTTGCAAAGAAGCACCAGATCATCCACAGGTGAGACAAGGGAAAAAACAGGGCAAGTTATTACATAAAACCTCCCTGAAAAGTCTCAGCTGAGTTCAGAAAGAAACATTTTTAAAGACCCATCCCGGTGTCCTGATCACTGTTTTTCACTTTACGTCTGCTGCCCGCCCAGAGGTCCCTACACAGCCGACTTCCACTGGCAAATCGCACAACCTAAAATCCTTCTTGAAGTATCCAACCCCTTCAGCCCAGCCAGAAATCAGATCCAGGCACAGACGGGAGCTTTCTGCTGGTGGCTGAGTGCCCCTAAGGCCAGCGGAGCCTCAGGATATGCCACGGAGGGGATGCAAACCTCAGGGTATTGACATCTCCTGGCAACTACAAAAATCAAACAGGGGAAAATTGAGAATTTACAGTGTCCTGCAGACCAAATCCATCAGCAGGGAGGCTGAGCCTGGCTGTCGTTGCTGCCTGGGCCACAGGAAGCAGGAGGGATCTGCCTGGATGCCTCTTGCTGCTCCACATCTGAGAAGTGAAGAGAATGGAGCTCTGTGGTAGCTCTTTGAGAGGGTGAAGCATCAGTCATGCTGCTCCCTGAGAGCACTGCACTTCCAAAAGCCTTTTGGAGTAGTTACCAGTCCTTTGAGGGACTGTGAATGCACTTGACTGGTTTGAGCAGAGATATCAGCACACAGAATAACACCTTTAAATAAGGTATAACCTTCACAATCAGAGAGAACACAAATGTCAAAACATTTCAGAAAATAATTAATCTGAGCAGTTTGCTCGAGTTGCTGAGAGGAGAAGATGGATTTTGGTACAAATTGACTCACCTAGCTTTTTCCCTCCTGGCAAATCCACGTTTTGCTTCTCTCTAACATGGTCTTTGCTTTTTCAAGAGCATATCAGATTTGATTTGAAAGTAGAGCAAACAATATATTTTTTTTAAAGTCTTCATGTATATTTTATCCTAAAGCGATCTGTATCATTATTGATTGTTCCTGCAATAAGAAAGTTAATAGGATGAATTGCAAGTAGTTGCCATAGAAACCACCATTGGTCTCTTTCTCTTGGAGAGGAAGCACACAATTAATTTGTCTTTTAACCTACTTTATTGCTGCAAAGTCCATACAAATGCAGCAGCACAGGTCCAGATTCATTATACACTTCTGTGTCATTGTCCTCTTAAATCACCTTTTCAGATACACTTTTAAAAGTGTTTATTGGAAAGTTTTCACTCCATGTATTCTCCTGCTGTCTAATTTACCTGGGATGAAAGCAGAGATGGTCAGGGAATGAGGATTCATTCTTTTCCCACCATTCATCCCGCACTTCCCTCCCATGCCCTGCCCTCTCCCCTGCCAGCAAAACACTTTGGATCAGCCCATCCCTGGGGCAAAACCCATCAGCTCTGAAGCCAACAGAGGCTGGACTGGAGGTGGTTTACACTTCCCTACTGAAAGGATTTTATTTATTTTATCACGTCCTTCTGGCATTATGAATGCAGGTTTGGGCAGTTTTACCTGAGTAAGGACTTTGGGGCTGGGTACACATTAAACCCACCCCCTTCCAGCTCAAACAGAGGAAAATATCTGTTATCTTCTGCAGGAGTTTTCTGGGGGCTGTTTCCCCAGAACAGGCATTAAACCACAGAAAAACAGTGGAGGAAAGTGCTTCTGATTTGGTTTGCACTCCCTTTACACCAGAGAAACTCAACGTCCTTCATGTAACTTGTGCTTCCCAGCTGTAAATTGGAACAGCAAACACTTTGATATTTCCCTTTATTTGAAATAAACGAGGTTTTATAGGGAAACCTTGTCCTGTAGGTTTTCCTAGTTGCACGTGGAGAGTTTGTGTTTCACTTTGGCTAATGAGGGACACAGAGTAGCATGATTCAAAAGAGGCACATAATAATAATAATAATAATAATAATAATAATAATAATCTTATAAATAAGAATAATAATAATAATCTTCAATGTGTGCACTTTTAATTTATTTTTTTAAATGCTAAAAATATCCAGAAATAAATCCATAAAATAATACTGAAAGTGCCCGTGTGTATTAAGCCATGGTCTGTGCCAGTATTTCACACAAAGGAAGCCCTCTCCTTTCTCTCCACTGGTCCCACAGCTGTTGGTGACCACAAGCCCACAGCCAGAGTGATCTGGAGAAAGCAGGGAATGTGCACTGACCTCCTCAGCTGGCTTTGCAAAGCAGAGCACTCCTGCCTGGGGAAGGACACACAAACGGGGTCCCACGGATTTGCGAGGGGTCGTTTGCACCCTCAGCCTCCTCACCAAGAGGAGAGAATTCCCACAGCGTTTCGGGAAGTGAAGGATGCCTGCAGTGAATGAGGAATGGAGGTGAGGTTATCCCAAAACACATCACTCGTGCTCATCTATGAAACACCAAAAAGAGCTTTGGATTGGGAACCGAGGAGAAAACAGAGTTTGCCTGTGAATAGCTCTTCCCTACGTCCCTATGGAGCCTGAGGGGATTATTCCCAACTCAAACCCCACCATGAGCTCAGGCAGGAGCTGACAAGGACACGCTGCAGCTTTACTCCATAAATGGGGGCTCAGCCCCCCGCCAGATCTGCCACAGGGCTTTTGGGAGCTCATCCACCACATCTGCATGCAAAGGGACAGGAGTGGTGGGGGGAGAGGAGAACAGGGACCCCACAGCCTCTGAGATGCACCAGAGAGGAGGGGTCGAAAGGGCTGAGGGCACCGAGAGGAAAAAGGTGAGTAACAAACAGCCCAGAGGTCAGGGAGTGGGATCCTCACAGGCACAATTTTTCAGCAAATTCCTGTCAGAGGAGAGAGCAGAGGTAAATCCTTGTGGACAGGTCATTCATTTTTACCACCTCCCACAACTTCAACCCTCAATTTAAACCTTTATTTAAGGGACATCAGAACTTGCCGAAACGTGGCACAAAAGGTGGGATCTTTTTATTTTTTTATAGTTTATTTTTGGACCAGCTGATAGAATTGTTTGTTATAAACATGAAGAGTGAGATCATGCTTTTCTTCTCATGAAAGTGCTGTAGCCAGCGCAGGGGGAGCATGTGAGAAGAACGTCTTTTTAGAAAAGCAGCCCGAAAGAAAACAACTTGAAACAAACAACTGAGGATTTAAAAACCTTAACGAATGAAGTGGAGCTCACAAATGAAAAAAGAAGTCTGAAGATTAGTACATGAAAGAATGGTTAAGGTAATTCAAATAGTAATACAAAAGTGAGATTTTATTTAAAAAGGTGTGGGATTTTTTTTTCTCTCACCTTTCTTATGAGCCTGAAGTGAACTTTTGTTTTGCTTTTTAAGAGAAAGCAGTGGCTGATCTATTCATGTTTGTTGACAAAAGCACTTCAACAGCTCCAGGAGGAAAAAAGGTTTGATGGAAAAGAGGTGTCAGTCACTTCCCACAGTAACAGTGGTACCTGTGAGGGGGAAAGACAATAGAAAAACACTTTCTATCAGGACTTGCCTCCTGCGAAGGAATAAAACCACCGCCCCAGACCCAATTCTCC
This sequence comes from Struthidea cinerea, assembly GCA_013397865.1. Lineage (NCBI taxonomy): Eukaryota > Metazoa > Chordata > Aves > Passeriformes > Corcoracidae > Struthidea > Struthidea cinerea. The sequence goes on along the minus strand of VZTI01000538.1, from coordinate 1,737,009 downwards.
ACAGAAAACTGGTTTTCGAGCTGATGATTCTCCTCATTTCAGTCCTTAAAGATCAGCCTGTGTACAGGTGGAAGAGACAAGAACCACAGCCAGGACAGGCTGTCCCAGACCTGCAAAGCCCTTGCCCCCCATTTTTGTGTGTCTCAACTAAACCTGACTCAGTGTGTCTGTGTCAGTCGTGCCTTTAGTCTCAGGTTTAACTTAGGATTTCTCATCAGCGGGATTAGTTCTCTGCGTCTGCTCCCATCACCTTGTAAACACAGGCATCCAGCAAGGATAAAGTGAATTAGGAGAGAAGATTCCCAACCTTTTATGGCTCTGTGTTGTCAATGCCCTGGCAGCCTGCAGGCCTCGTTCAGCTCAGTTTTCACCCACCCAAAGGATGCAGACACCTTGCCACGATACAGCAGTTTTATTTCCTCTTCTGTGCCTGATTATTTTTCAGAGGGCAGAGAAAACAGGGGGTTTTATCTCCTCAGGACTCTGATGCACCTGGAGAGAGCACAGCTTGTGTGTTTGAGAAGAGGGAGCCTGAACTCTGTGAGGAATGCATGAGATGGCACCCAAAACTCTGACAAGTTTTTCAGAGCTTGGGAGCCATCCCATCCCATCCCATCCCATCCCATCCCATCCCATCCCATCCCATCCCATCCCATCCCATCCCATCCCAGTCTCCCTCAGCCTTGTTCCAGAGCTCAGCTGTAGCAGCCTGGTACCTCCAACACCACGAAAGTGGGGACACCCCAAAGCTAAAGGCAAACCTGTGACACCTCTCTAAGCCGTGCTCAGCACTGGGGTAGTTCTCCCTCCGCACCCCATCCTTTATTCCTGCATTCTTTCCCTCCATCCTTAAATGCTTCACCTGGCTGGGACAGCAAATCCTGCTTTCTGCTGATTACAGCTGATGCCATGATGACTTTTGTCTTTTCTTTTAAACCCCTTTATGCCTTTTCACAACTTCTGTGTTCTCAGTGCTTTGTGCCGACATTCTTGGACTTGTTTGTCAAGCCAGGAGACTCAACATCTTAGAGGTTTCGTAGTTAGGGATCAGTGTGCCCCAGACCCCAAGGTGCTCTCCAGAACACATTTTGTAAACTGAGATAGAACCATCCAGGGGAAGGGTCCTTGGGCAGGGGGGGCTCATTCGAGCCTCCCATTGGGGGATTTTTGATAGATATGCTAATTAGTAACACCTATAATGTGATACCAGATCTTTTGGGGGTGCATTGCAGTGTGCATGGAGGTGCATTCGACCTGGATGTGGTGCACCTAAGGATCCTTAAAATAAATACCAAGGTAAAATCCCTTTTTCCCTTCCAACCATGTCTGACTCTTGACTTTAAGACCAGGAAAAGGCATCACATCCATGCCCAGTTTTTGGATGTTTTTAATATCCCCCAGTTCCTTCTGCCTACAGGAACACGAATTTCCACAAGAGAAATCAGGGCTTTGTATTGTCACCACCATTCCTGCATTTAGGCTGTAAATGCTGCAATCAAATATGTAGATTATCACTGCATCCTCAATCCCTGGCTGCATTTTGGCTGCTCCAGATCTTTCAGTTATGAACTTTTTGTGCGTTATCAAAGAAGCTTCCAAATTAGAAAAAAAAAAAAAAAAAAAAAAAAAAAAAATCCTTGCTCCAGCGTTTTTTTAATTATGAGGATATTTATTCAGGTTTCCCCTCATGTTTCTTTTGTGTACCCCAGGCAGGTTATTTTATGAATACCAAGGGACTGGTTCTATTTTTTGCTTGTCCCGGTGGGTTGTGATGTCAGCGGAGTTATTTTGAATAACCCTATTATAAAATAGGTCAGGATCAGGTACTTTTAGTGGATGAAGAGTGTGGTTCTTACCCTGTATTAAAATTTCCTATTGAGCTTTATAGACTTTCTCAATGCAGCAGCAGAACTTGTGACGAAAGCTCTAAAAACCAAACTATTATTATTTATATATTCAATGTTTTGGTGTTACCCATTGCCCTGGAAGTCTCATTTCATGGTCTGCTCTGAAGGGTTTGGGCAGGTGGATGCCATTCTATGGTTTGGTTGCTTTTCTGGACTCTCCCAACATCTCCTCAATTGGAATTCTCCTCCACTAACTTATTTATAATAAAGAAATCATGTGTATTACCATAGTGCTGCCTGAGCATAGACCCAGCTCTGCTAGGCACTGGAAAACTGAAAAAGAGACCTGAAACACTGCAAGAAGCCAAGAAAAGTTGACAGAAAAGTCTCAGGATGAATTAGATGGACAACATCAGGGCTGGGACAGGGAGAGCCACACAGAGGGAGCAACGAGATCCTGCGGGAAGCCCGTTATTCCCGTTCTGTTTCGATTTCAGTGGGCGGCAGGACCTGGCTCCAGCAGGGTTTAGCCACCCACAAAGCTAAACCAAAAAAGGAAGGGGGGGTTGCTGCAAGCACTCAGCCAGTTTAGGTGAAAAAATATTCAGTCTAAAAGCTGCACAGGATTTTGGATGGGACCAACCTGATGGATAACTCATGCCCCAAGGGCGGCAGCGTTGTCTCAAGTTGTTTCCTGCTCCTGCTGCCCCCCCCAGCTACTCTGGCACCCTTTGCCATTTCTCTTCTCATGATCCAGTTTAGCAGCTCCTTTTCCCATCTTTTTTAAGGCTGCAGGATGTTGGTGGGCAATAAGCGCTCGATTTTAGACCCAGACAGCATTTCCCATCCAAATTCCGCACCTGGGGCCGGAGCTGGGGGCACAGGAGCCCCCATTTGGCAGCTTTAGGGCTCCAGCACTGGCAGGGAGAGGCTTTGCCCAGGAGGGAGGGAAGGCAGCAGCGCGTGCTGGAGCTCTCTGTGCATCAGACACGGGAGATATGGAGCATCATGGAATGGTTTGGGTGGGGAGGGGCCCCAGGGGAGGCACAAGTGACACAGAGGCTTCTCTCACCCCGCAGCTTTTGGAGGAGCTCAGGGTGTCTCATTAGTAAGAGAAGAAACATCTCGCTCATCTCCATGGCAAATTTCTTAAACAAAGGCTAATAATTAACCCCAGGAGACCGTCCCTTTTCCCAGCTTCTCCTGGAGAGCACTGGGAGCTGCTTGATTGCCAAATCAAGCCTGGATACCTGGAATTACGAGCAGAGCATGTGCAGGAGCATGGCAAATAGAGCTTTTTTAAGACCTTGTATTTCTTGCAGCAGGGATGACAAAGCTGTGTGTTCCCATTAAGGAAGAGGTGGAATGCTGGAAGCCTCACTGGAAGTGGGGTGCTGCTGCCTGCGCTGACACACGTGTTTGGAATCATTATTTGGCTAATGACATTAATGAATTTGTCCAGCCTGCTGCAGCACTTCATTTCCATCATCATTCTGTTCTTTGGGAAAATGTTAAAAGCATAAGCTGAGGGGGGAAAAAAAAAATCAAACTGATTTCCCAGCCAGAGAAAACTATTGCATCTAAATTGTACATTAACTGGGCTGTGTTCCATACAAAGGAACATGAACTTCTGCTGCACCATTTTTTTTCATATTCAAAATAATTATGTATTTGTCCTTGCCTTACCTTGTTCCTTTTTTGCAGCTCTAGTTACTTTTTTCTAATAAGAACTCATTTAAATGCTCAGATTAATAAAAGGACTGGTCAATGTGATAGGTTATTGGAACAAAATCGTGTGCTAAATCCTCCTCTGCTGTTAACTGATTCCACTCCAAATGACGTGCAGCAGCTGAGGGCTCAGCCCCACAGCCTTTCTGAATGAAAAAATACATCTGTATCTCATTGGTGTGTCCTTTCTGGATGGTTTTCAATGTTGATCATTGAGTGGGAAGAGGCAACAGGGGTGTGGGGTGCCCCAGGGGCATTCAGAGCCCTTGATGGACCTGACCAGCCCCACCTGGGTCTCCCACTGAGGTCTCTATTTAGGCTCAGCCCTGGGGTCTTAGTTTGGTTTGAATTCTGCTGAGGGAGGGGTGGTTTCTGCCTTGTCTGTGGCCCCAGTTCAGATGGATTGGCTCCTCTCACTGCACCTCGGACCTGCTTTGTCACCACGGGTTTGGTGGTCTCAGCTCTTGGCTGCTCCTGGACCTGCCCTCTGTGCTCAGGTACTGTGGGGCTGTCTCTGGTGGGAAACCTCCAGCCTGTGCTGGGCTCCCTGGCAGAAGTTCCCCCCACCAGCATGTTGGGAAGAACCCAGAGGCTCCTTGGGGTGTGCTGCTAAGGGAATTTTCCAGCCTAAATGATTCTGTGTTGTAGAGGAGCCCTGCATTGATGGGCTCTGAATTATTTTTTGATTTTTTTTCTACTTATATCCTAAATGACGTATAGGAAACATGTGAGTGTCAGGACTTCTTGCTCCTGTTTTTTCCCTAGAACACCCCAGGTTTTAGAGACACTTAAATACCTGTGGGTTGTTCAGATGGTGGCTTTACACCACTGTCATCCCTAAAAGGCTTTTGCCCTTGTCAGACAGCACTTAACAGCAGTTTTCCTTGGCATCCCCTTTCTATCTGGGACTCTCTGCACCAGGTGGCATCTCCTGTGCTCCTCTTCCTACATCCCTTGTGGGAGTGTGGCTGCCTTCCAGGGGTGCTGTGTGTCAGCAATCAGCAGGGCTCTTGTATCTCCAACAATGGAGCCACGGCGAACACAGCTTTGCACAAAAGACTCTGTAAAAAAGCAGATTATTGAGTACAAAACCCATAATAATCCTACTCAAATTCCACAAGGTAAATTTGCTCACGTCTCTGAAGGACAATAGGATTGTCATGGCATTTGGGGAAAATAAAAGCAACTCTAATATTGCATGAACTTCCTGCCTTCTTTCCCTTCTGCTGGTTTGTCTCGAGACTGCTGCAACAAATCCTGTGTCTGAGCAAATCATCCAGCGTGATTAGACCTTGGATTCCTGCTTGTAGATGAGCCTAGAGGAGAATGTCCAAGATCTTTGAAGCTGAAAATTGAAAAATGAATAGCAGAGGGAAGCCAGATCTCAGAGCTCGTGCACAGCACTGCAGAATGCTTCACAAAACTCCTCTGTAATTGCACTTAGCAGATCAGCTGCTCCGAGGGTAATGCCTCGCCTTCCTTGCCCGTTACCTTGTCGCTGGTGAAGCAGGAAGGAAAAATCAAGTCATGAGCATGTTTTAACCTCTAAATTTCACTCTACCTGTAAAACAAGAGGTTGCATTAACCTTTGCAAGAGGGAGTAATAGCTGATAATTTATCTGTGCAATTTGAGGGAAGCACAGTTCCGTGGGGTGATTACTGCAATAAATAACTGAGGTAGAACACCCTTGTCCTAACATAAACCCAACTCCATTTTTCCCAATCCTCCGCGTGAGGAGTGGAGCTGGGAGGGAAGGAAGCTGGAAGGGGAAGCAGATGTGACTTTCCCATGGAAGCCAAAGAGAGGGGGAGATGAGGATTTAAGACCCAATAGATGAGACCCCAGTTTTTTCTGCAGTAACATCAGTGTGTTCCCATTGTGTTAGGACAAGCAGAAATAGAGAGGCAGTAGCAGAGGCAATATATGCTATTGTACAGGTAAATTGTTTAGGGCAAGAACTGTCCTTTAGTTTTATGGGAACATTACCTGGCACAACCTTGTTCAGCCCAACGAGTGGAATTTCACTGAGCTGTGAGCCAAAGTGATGGCAATACTATTACACAGGCAATAATAAGTCTGTGACCTTTGATAAATATTTTTGGCTTAGCTTCATTTTAATTTAAGAATGTCTCTATATAGCAGAAACATCCATCAAGCTAAAACCTCCTTTCTAAACCAGCTGAAATGTTGGTTCCCTCTGCCAGCCCCTCAATGTGCTTTGCTGCAGGAGCAGTGTTTGCTTTATCTCTTTGTTGTGGCTTTTGTAATCTATATTTTTTCCCCCACCCCTGTCTCTTGCTAAGCTTAATAAATAAAATACAGGACAGCCCAGTAGAGGAAACACATTCCAGGAGAGAATTTGCTGGGCATGTGTGGTTGAGAGGTTGTTGTAAAGAACAGTGGAGTGGAGCCCCTGGCAGAGGATGTCTCTTTACACCCTTTTCTCAATTCCCCACCATGACAGCACCTGGCTGTGCCCATTCCAAGGTTTTTTTGCCTTTCCCTCGCTGGCTAGGTGCACTCGGGGAGTTTTTGGCTGGCTATCCCTGCTGGATGAGCTGCTGCAGGGTGGTGGGAGGAGATGGGCTCTGGTGAGAACCCACGGAAACCTCCAAGGCCGCCAACAGCTGGAGTGCCCAAAGGCAGCAATGGGACCTGCTCTGAACAAGTTCTTCCCACCAGGCAGGTGGCCCCTGTCTCTCCTCCCAAAGATCCCTGCGGGAAGCCCTGAGTGGGCCTTGCTGCTCCCTCCAGAGTGGCACTCCGAGCAGGAATTACACCACTCTGCTCATCCTGAGCTGCCTGGCCCAGCAAACACCCACGCCAGCCTTCTCTTTCCTTCTGCTGCCAACAGAGCATCCAGGAAATTCCCTAAACCCCCAGCTCAATCTCCAAACCCCTGGCTTTGCACTCCCAGCCCTCCATGTGCAACTTTACCTGGCCCCACTTGCCCAGCCAGGCTGCCCTCACCCCGCCAGCCCTCGTTATTCCTGGGGCTGTTATGGGAGAGCTGAGGTGGCTGTGATTGCTGCGATTTTTAATGGACTTTTTTTATGTTTAAAACCTAGCAATAACTATCTAGCAGACTTATTCCCCTGGCCTAGTGCCTGTGGCCATAATGAGCATCTCTAGCAGGGAATTGCTGCACACTGCCGATGAGGTAGCCTGTAGTTTAGTCCTCATCAAGCTCCTGGGTGTATAATCAAAGAGAAGTTGACAGAGAAATTAGAGTTGAATGCAGAAATGATTTATTGGTTTTCTTCCCACAGTGAAGAGTTTGGGTTGGTTTTTTTTTTTAAAACTTAAAATATTTTCTTTGCTGAAAATCCCAATGTGTCATTCATTTTTGAGTTTCTAACACCTTTTCAAACTCCGCACTAGGAGTTCTGGAAATATCCTAAATTCGGAAAATCAGAGCCGAACTCCTGTGAGTTTTTTTTTGTCAAGTGACTATTACTCAGACGTGACCTACCTGTCAAATACTTCATGATTTTCTTCCCTAAGAAACTGTGTTTCTCAGTGCATGAGCTCTCCAGCAAAAAGCCCACCCACCCCAATCGCCCACAGCCTTCCCCATCTCTGAGACAGTAACACTTAACTCGGATGTGCAGAAAGAACAGACCTCTCTTAGCCCTCAGGGTGGAGATTCCACCTTTGCCAGCCAAATAATCAGCCTGGTCTGTTGGGGTGCACTGGGTGCTGGAAGAGAGATGGGCCCTGAGGATCAGAGAGGGGCTCTGTCCTGGGCCCGGAGGTGACCCTGGGAGTGCATCCAGGTCACCGGGGATGGACTGAGAGAGGATTGTGTGTTTATGGACAGCCTGGGCCTGTGAGAAGTGTTCATTGCAGTTTGTGGCCTTATAGGGCATTGTTTGCCTGTTACCATAATGGGTAAAATCTGTGCAATGCCCCAGGTGATTGGGGGACACTGTGGGGAACATTTTTCCTGTTTACAGGATGTGATATCCTGCTGGGTGCTGGGATTTAGGGAATTCTGACTGCACAATAAACGGCTTTGCATTTTCCACCTGATGAGCGAGGTCCTTGCCCATGTGTCAGTACTGCAAAACTGGTCCTCTCAAGAATTTTTTGGGCTGAATTTTAGATTCAAATGCAGACCAGCACAGGAGCTGGGTGGGTGAGCCCGTGTAGATCTGGATAGTGAGACTCAGGAGTGAAAATGAGCTGTGAAGGTGCTGTTTGAGGTGCTGCTTAAGCTCCCACAGTGTTTTTGTGGTCATGGCACATGAGAGAGATTTAAATCTGTGACAGACTTGGCTCTTCAGGCCATAAAGGTAATCCGTGTTCAGTGTCCTCTCCAGTGTCCCTGACGGAGTACGTGAGCCACGGTGCCTGCTATGAGGAAAAAATAGCTTGTGCCAGGAGATTTTAGGGGAGCTGACAGTAATGTATGGGGAAAAAAGGCATCAGATCCTCTGAGATGTTCGTCTCTCCCCGTGCCTGCTTTCACCAGAGGCTGGGAGCCACTCTCTGCTGTGCTGGTGGTTCTGCACCTTTCCTTTTGCAGCTGTCCCAAAGCTCATCTGCTCATTATTCGTTTCCTGGAGCACCCACCTCATTGTTCCTCCTGTTTGCTGCACGGGGTGGATCAGGCCACAGAGCAGCAGTCAGGGGTTTTAGGTGGTGAATGATGATGTGTGGCAATATGAACAACTTCATGGGCTAATTCCACATCCAGAAACGAGCTCTGGAGCAAGAAGCAGCCAATGCAGCTGTGGGAGTGCGGGGCAGGGTCATGGTTAATGAACATTTCTGAGGAAGAGGTTAATTTCTCTGAATTTTGAGAGATTTTGCACAGATCTGGGAACTTTCAGAGGCCGTAGGGCACAGCTGGGAGGTCAAACGTCAGCCTGGGTGCGTGGAATGCTTTTAACTCAATGCTTTTGACTTCCAGCAGCTCAGAAATGAATAGCAAAGTGCTTTTTTTGTTGTTGTTGCTGCTGATTGACTTCAAACAGCAGCTGGAAACAGCAGCTAGGAAATAATCAGCTGTAAATGAGATCGGTACACATGCCTTGGTCCTGGCCTGCTATGGGAATGTTGTGTGAGGAGCAGCTACCATCCAAGGTCTTGATTAGGGCCGAAGAAACAGGAATAAATTGCCTGGCTGTGTCTCAGAACATCACAACCCACCAGTTTGTCATCTAGAAATACATTAAAAAATTCCGTGTATTTCCATGATCCTGCCATTGAGGGAAATCTTTTTCCCCTCAGGCCTTGTTAATGAAGCCACAAACCCATGGGGATTTATCAGCTCTGTGAGTGGTAAGGTTGCAGAAGCCCTGCCGAGCTGACCCACTGGGCACCTGCACCCACCTCCCGCAGGTGCCGACCCCGGCGATGGGAAACACCATGAAATTGGGCAAATACCTCGGAAACCTGGCTTAAGGATGAGGATTTTATTTAGAGGAGCCCCCTGTTACCTGTGGAATTGTGACTTTTTCTTTCAGGAAGCCTTTTCCTGTTGGCTGGTTCCCTGTGTTAAGGTGTTTTGCCATCCTGTCCCCAGGCTGCTCTCAGGATGTGCTGTCACTCATTTCACCTTCTCTGCAGGCACACTTTGAGATGATAAGATACTTCATCAAAGCCAGTAGGACGGGCATTAAAAACCATCCTGATTTATGATATAAATTCCTATATTTTTCCAAGGTTTTGTACTATATCTTCAGAATTCCTGATTATTGTATTTTCCAATACAAAAGGCACAGTCAGCACCATAATTATCAGAGAATTCCAGAATGCTTTGGGTTGGAAAGGACCCTAAAGATCATCCAGTTCCAACCAGGGACACCTTCCACTGTCCCAGGGTGCTCCAAGCCCCATCCAACCTGGTCTTGGGCACTGCCAGGGATCCAGGGGCAGCCACAGCTGCTCTGGGCACCCTGTGCCAGGGCCTCCCCACCCTCACAGGGAAGAATTTTACTAGCAGGGATTTCACAAAAGCATCAGCTGCATTTGTTTCTCCATAGTTTCCTTTTAAAAAGGAAAATAATCAAGAAATCAAATATTTCCTGGAAAGTTACTTTTAAGCATTTGCTTCTTGCTCTTGCTGGAGAGGTAAAACAGCTTTGTTCCCAATTATGGAATAATTTGTGTAATGTAACAGGATTTCTGGATTTATTGTCTGGTGTTTTGTTTAGCTCCTGACAAAAACATTTTGTTGTGAGGAGAAATAAATGCACGGTGATATGGGCTTGATGGGGATTGGTTTGGGGGGATTTTTGCCTGCTGAATTCACATTTTGTGCACTGCTGAAGATTTGCTCTCGAAGGATTTAAGACTGAGGTATTAGAATTGGTGAGAAATGAGAGTGAGGGGGTGCTGGGGCACCTGGGGATTCAACAATGGGGTTTGTGCTGTTGAGGAGAAAAATTGGCTGGTTTTTTTTTAAAGAGCCTTGTCCAGGTGGCAAGGCTGCATGTGCTCAAATGCTGAATATTTCCTTCTCTTTGCCTGACACAAAACTGACTTTCACAACTGATTTTTTTTTTGCTTTTGCTCAATCCCATAAATACTGCATGTTTTTGAAATGGGAGTTGTTCCACAAAGCTAAAATTAGTTTAGATACTGTCATACTTTTGGGATGAAATCTGAGTGCTGTTCAGTGGCAGTGACATTGGGTTGTACTGGAGTGAATGGCTGGATGATGGTTTAAATGCCCCTCTGGAACATGAATACAGACATTTTGATTAATGTCTTTGTCATGGGCAAAGATTATTTTGTTAATGATTTGCAGTTTCCTTTGCCTGGCTCCAGGAAATTGCCAAATCCCTGGGTGCAAGGGAGGAAACAAACAGCTTGAAGCCATCGGGTTTATTCATGTGTTTTCAGCACGTGCCCAAAGCGCCTCTGCGTCAGGCTTGAAGCTCACAGGAGAATACAGCTCATGAAATACCAGAAATAAAAATATCTGGTATTCATGTTTTGATTTACAGGGCTCAAAAGGCCAAGGTCACTGGGGAAGGCAAATGCCATAACTACAAACCTCCCCCCTCTTCTTCCTTCTTCACACACTGAGCATGGGGTCTTGGTCTGGAACGTCCTTTTGGCCATGAGGGACCAGCTGGCCTGGCTGTGTCCCCTCCCAATCTCCCAGGCAGTCCCCTGGCCACCGTGGCAGCACAGAAATCAGAAGAGGCCTCTGGCTCTGTGCTAGCCCTGCCCAGCAACAGCAGAACCACTCCTGCTGTCACCCCACTGTCAGCACACACCCAAACCACTGCTGCTGTCACCCCGCTGTCAGCACAGACCCAAACCACTCCTGCTGTCACCCCGCTGTCAGCACAGACCCAAACCACTGCTGCTGTCACCCTGCTGTCAGCACAGACCCAAACCACTGCTGCTGTCACCCCGCTGTCAGCACAGACCCAAACCACTCCTGCTGTCACCCCGCTGTCAGCACAGACCCAAACCACTGCTGCTGTCACCCCGCTGTCAGCACAGACCCAAACCACTGCCCCGTGTGAAGGGAAATGAACTCTCCCCAGCCCCAAGCAGCACACTGGGGTGAAGAAGGGGCACGTCCTGGGTTCCCTGGGGCAGCAGTCCCAGTGGGGAGGGGACAATGGGCTCAGGTGGCTGGACTGTGCCGCCAGTGTCCTGCTGCATCCCTCCGAAGGCTCAGACAGAACAGTAAAAAGTTTGGTTCTGTAATGCTGAATGCCTCTATCAGCAGGGATCTTAATGCTCACTTTTATCAGTGGGACCAGCTGTGATAATTCTGTGTGTGTGAAAGAGCAGCCCCGTGCTCGGTGCCGTTTTTAGTTCCAAAGCTCATTTCGAACAAAACGTTTCGGTGTTTACATGGGAAGTTCTCTGTAAGCAAATCCATTTCTCCAGCCCTGTTGTGTACAGCCTGTCTCCTCCTGTTTAGATGCACATTTTATTTTCTTTCTCCTCCCTCTTCATTCTCAGCTTTCAGGAAGACAGAAATGGAAGAAGCCATTCAAGGTTTAAACAACTTGAGCAGTTACTTTTAAATTATCTTAACATGTTCAAAAACCTTGCCAGATTTACCCTTTGGAAGGTAATAAAATAATTTTGAATAGAATGTGACCAGATAAAATGAATAAGATTTTATTATTCATGAATACTTTAACCTGAATGCTTTAATGCCTACATCTCTCTATTATATTAAATTATGGGGAAGCATAAAACTGTCACACTGGGGTTTGTAGATTGATTTTCCCTATGGATTCCCCTTACGCTTTCCTATAGCTCTCCCTGCTGCTGCTAATGGAACTATTCCTTGGATACCTTTACGTTCTCCCTCTGTTGAATACTCCAAAGCCCCTTCATGTGTGGTTGGGAGATTATCCCTCTTTCCACAGGGAACACACAGATAACTTTATGTATTCCTACCCACACATGCACTTTTGTGTCTGCCTTCCTCTTTGGTATTTCTCTTCTTTTTTTTTTCTTTTTCATGTGTTCTGTGGGCATTTTTTCCCCCAGACATCCCACTTGAGGGTGTAGTTTGGGAGCGATGTTCAGATATTTAGGTGAGGCTCCCATTAAAGTTAATGAGACCTGTGGTTAAATGCCTGTGCACTGCATTAACAATACCCTTTGCTGTTTATCGTCTGCCTCAGAGAAAAGGTCACATTGGCTCCTTGCTCCTGCTCCTGGATCTTTACCTTCTCCTTTAGATCTCAGAGGTCACTGAAAGAGAAGAATGAAAGGCACAGGGCCTTGCAAAGCTTCTTTCTTCAGCTGCCATAGCTGTTCCTGTAGCTCAGCTCCTTTTCAAAAGGAGCTGCAGGAATTACGAACCTGAGCAGAGCTGTTATCCCAAATTGCCAAAAGCACAGTGAGGACAAGTCACTGCTGAAGAAACACGAGATTAACTGTGGTGTTTTGTGCAGAAAAGTCCACCAGAACCAGGAGGAAACACCAGATTTTCTGACTTTTATCCCACTGCGTGCTTCCAGAGCCTGGCACAGCAGGATGCTGGCTCTGGGCTGGGGACAGTTTGCTTATCCCAGTCTAGATAATGCATATTAACAATAAATATTTGCTCAGGCACAATGATAGCACAGCACACACCTTCACCTGTGTCCTTGCCTGGGGATTTTTGGTTGGAAATTCTGCTGCTGTAGCAGGAGGAGGAGATGAGCATAGGTCTGAGCTGAGATAGGAGAGAGAAAAGGGGGAAGAACTGCAGCTTCACAGCTGTATCCCAGGGAATGAGAGTGAAATTCCAGCCCCTCCAGCTGGGCTTGGGTTACAGTAGCATCCAATTGATCAGGAAATTGGTATTTCTAAACACTGTTCTTAAATGCTCTAAAGAATAAATGTTATTTAAGTTCCTCGTGCCTCCGTCTTCTCACGGGGATTATGGTATTTAAGTCTCGGTAAACATGAGCTGAGAGCCTAAGGTGAAACATGCAGTAAATGTAATCTTTGTAACGCCAGCAAGAGTCCAGCTTCAGATCCTTTTTTTCATTCTTTATTAGCTCAAAGGTGATCTCTGTTCTCTATTATGATGGAGTTTCTGTGGCGTAATGAGAAGTTAGCTGTTCAATACAGTCCTCACCAGCACTGCATTTTTTTTCCTGTTTCTAAACCTCAGTAGAAAATGACATTAACCATTATATTGAGCTGAACAGCTGAAGTACAACAAGGTTAAAGACATCTTTTGTACTAAAAGGAAAATGAGCCTGAGATTAAAATTCTGAAGTAAAAAAAAAAAAAAAAAATGCATGGGGGAAAAGAAAAATTAAAAAGAAAAAAA
>VZTI01000538.1:1595918-1723664 GCA_013397865.1 Struthidea cinerea | reverse complement strand
AAAAAAAAAAAAAAAAATGCATTGGGTGAAATGAAACATTAAAATGAAATGACTAACATGGGTGGGTGAAGTTCGATCTAAGTAGGAGTGTTTAAGATGAGAAGGCTTTTATCCAACAGTGAATTGGCTAATGATGTTGCTAATGTGGGATCCCACAGCTGACAGTTTGTTTCTGAAGGCTCTGCCCTAATGTTGCTGCTGGGAGAGCTCTGAGTATGGAAAAAGGAAAGCGTCACTCAGCTGTGCCTGCCATCAGTCAAAACCCAGCCCTTCAGTGCCTCTCATCTTCGTGTGGGGAGCAATCCTCCGGGGTGGGAAGGGGCTGTGTTTGCGTGGAAGGCTGGCTCAGAGGGTCGGAATCAGAGCAATGTTTTCCTTCTGGTGTTTCTTTGAGGAAAAAGTCTAAAAGAGCTGCCAGACAAGCCCAAGCACCTGCTCAAAAGGATTTCCAAACAGAGCATTGTTCGCTAACTTTCCCTGGCAGCAGGGTGAGCTGGGATATTGGCCCGTGTGGACAGAGCTGTTTTGCCCTTTAGACAGGGAAAGCAGGAGTATAGCAGTGCAGACGGCAGGAACTAATTAATTGGTTAATAATGGTGTCATTAATATGCTTATTACTCATTTCCTCGGCGGTATCACACAGGTGTTCCAGCCGTAAATAGCTGCTGTGCTGGGGCTGTGCATGCCCGGAATGAGAAGCGCTCTGCGGGAGAGGAGCAGTGGCTCCCTGATGCCCTCGGAGGGCTCTGATCCTCCCTTCCCAGCGCCTTTCCAAGGGCAGCTGCCCTTCCTGGGGAAAGGGTGATCCTGAACATCCTCACAGAGCTGTTGTCTTCCTCGCTCTGTCAATACCCGTGTCAAATAGTGTAAACTAAATTAGGCTTTTTAGGTAGAAAACAGATGCTTTGAAGGTGTTTTTCTCTGTTTCCAGCCATGAGGAGCCCTTGAGTGAGGACTGGCTGTTAACGTGGGGTGGCAAAATTCCCTGATACTTCCTTATACAGTAACACATGCACAGAAGGGGAATTTTCAGATCCGTCAAGGTGACTTGGAAACCTAAGTCCTGATGTAAAAAGGGATGTGGGGAATTACAGCTGGACAGGTGATGAATTGTGAACAAAATGTCTCTTTTCAACATTTTTGCTGTATCACTGCAGCTTTGTTTTTATTAGAATTTATGTTTCTAAGCAAAACCACAGTTTCTGACCATTCTGAAAGTGAAGTTTAATGTGTAAGGGGTCATTGCAAGTGATCTCAACATGCAAGAAGTTTGGAATTATCTGCAAGAAGCTGAGAATCAATGATTTTAGAGAGGGTGGAGATTGAAATGGAGATTGAAGGAAAGATTTCAAACCAGGTGTATTAGGAATGGAAGAGACTGGTGCTGCTGAAAATTGAGGGCAGTTAGGATCTCGGTTATTCATGTGTCTCTAATTCTTATCAGAAGGAAAAAAAGAGGTGCAGCCCTCTATTTTCAAAGTGTATCAATTAAATCTGCAGGGAAAACTGATCTGCAAAGCTCACTTGGATTTTGGATATTTCCTTGACTTTGTGCCTTCACATCTACGGCTTTGTCTGGGGTCAGATTTGAGACCGCAGCAAAGAGATGTAACCAGGAGGGGGCTTGAGAAATTTCTGGAAATGGATTTACTGAGCAAGTTTCTTAATTCCCTTGGTCTGCCTCTTTTCTCAAGTAGCAAAAAAGAGATTATTTTGCCCTTTCTTATCTCCTTCTTAATGAGTGTAAATTTGCTGCAATGGAAGCTTTTCCTATGTCCTGAAAAGTAAAATCAGGACACACCTGCTACCCAAGAATAATAATAATAACAATAATTGCATGACTAATACAAAAGAATTGTTGATGAGGCCTCAGTGGAGTTAACAAGTGATGAGGATGCTCAAATGAGCAGCTCCATTTGCTTACAGGTCCCCGTGCTCCCACTTCTGCACTTCAGCAGTCGTTGGAGTGTTCCATGGGAATTTGGGAAGCATTTTTGGACTCACAAATGATAGGGAAAATGTCAGGCATGTTGAAAGATCTCCTCACTCTTCAGCTGAGAAGACCGGCTATTGATTTATACAAGACTGCATCACATTCATTTAGATAGGTGCTCTGTGTGTTGTATTTTTTTCCCCGCCCAGCTGATATTTTTTCCACTTTGGCTGCTGTAAGAGTCAGGCTGTAGCCCAGCATTCCCACGGCAGCACAGAAGTGCAGCCTTTGCTTTAATTGCCAAGAGCATCTGGCCCTCTTTGCCTCCTGCTCGCCCCGTGTGAGCCACCTCCCCTGGCTGGCGAGAGGGAGCCTTAAATTTGATAAAGAAGTTGGTTCCAAGGCAGTCCCGCAGCTTAAATGCCATGACATTTCCTGGGTTGTAGCATAAGAACATTAAATTAAGGTGATGCTCCTCGGGGACCGCGGCTTGGTGCGGCTGGGGAGAATTCAGGGGCTGATCCGATGCTCTCAGGGAGTTGGAGCTGATTGCATTTACAGTTCCCGCATCCCTTCCAGGGGTACCGCTCGGACACGCAGCCGGGAGGCGAGGTCTGCTCCGAGATGCTCTGGCAGCTCCTGGGGGCTCTGCCTTGCCCTTGTGGGCTGCGAGCCAGGGAATGGAGCTGAGTCAGGCTCCTGCTCCAGCCAGCCAAAAGCCCATCCCGGGTGGTGTCAATTCGCATCGGCCTCATTGCCTCTCGCGTAGCTCCGACAATTTACATCAGCTCCGATGTGCCCTATTGAGTCCCGAATGGGCTGAGAATGAGAGCGAATGGCAGCGCTGCTCGGGCTGGGGAGCTGCAGGTGGATCAATCCCTCTGATTAAAGCTCATTGCAATTAAACAAACACACTCCTGGCTTTCCCGTGCGGTGATTCACGCTCCAGAACCCCGAGCGCTGGCTTTAGTTATTTGTTATCCGCATCATCTAAGTGCTGCTGGAGCTGGGATGGTGTTCCCAGAGTTATTATGAAATAGGATCTGTTGTTCCGCAGTAAATTGGAAACTATAACTCGGGCTTTGATTAATCTTTCTCCAAAACATGGAGGTCATCCCTAACTTCCAGACATTTCTATTCTCCATGTATATTAATTTCTGGTAGCCTGGGGTTCAATGCATGTTCCTCTGTTTCATTTCCACAATTAATGGCTCTAAGACAACGCAGATAAAAATGCAAATGAGCAACTCATCTTTATGCTTTTCAACTACATGTTTACAATTGCAGTTACAGTGAGCTTTTAAAACTGCCCAAACAGCTTTTCCTGCAGATATGAAAATTATAAAGTTACCCTTCTAAATTACAGATTTTAAAAATTGCTGTCATTTTAAATAGCCATATTTTTTATGTTTATTGGAACTCTTTTGAGTATACATGCAACACAGTCTTTCTTTTTTTAATACAGAGTAATACATGATATTAGCATAAAGAGAAGTCCTTAGACATATAAATATGTATATTTTTTTTTCTTTCCCTCTACAAAGATTTTAGAGTAGAGACCCATAAAAGTGAGCATGTCTTGCAATGGTTTTCTCTAAATTCTCCTCCCGGATGCACTGCTGTGACAATATCCTGGAATCAAATGTGAAAAAGAAAGTACAAGAAAATTGTGGATCTTGACAAAACCACGGGGCTGTTACAGCTGCAGCATAATGGGGGCGCTGGGAAATTAAAACTTCCCACTTCTCCCCGAGCTGCATTTCTACAGCTGGCAGTGAGAACTTAATTTCTGATTATGTGTTAGTTAAAGAGCTAATACAGCTGGGAAGAGTCTGTTCTAACAGGCAGATAAAGTTCCCGTTCACCTTCTTGCAGCTAAACCAAGAACTGAACTGGGGCAAATGGAATAAGGAGGTCATGAACATGGCAAATCTGCTGCCTTGGATGGGCTGGGTTTTAAAGGGTTTTTTCCCCTGTCCTTTCTGACAGAGAACATTCTATTGCTGAGATGGGTTTTTATTTAAGTAGTACCAGGTTAATTCTTCAATGGATCTTATGGCTACACCTGAAATGCAGGGGAAATGTCAGCCCTTGGTGTCCTTGCTCGTGGCAGGGTTTGGAATGGGATAAACTCCAAGGAGATACTCCAGTGTATCTCTAAATTCTCCTCCCGGATGCACTGCTGTGACAATATCCTGGAATCAAATGTGAAAAAGAAAGTACAAGAAAGTGTGGATCTTGACGAAACCACGGGGCTCTTACAGCTGCAGCTAAAAGTTGAGTTGAAGGCAGAAAGAAATGAAAGCACACTGAAAGCGTTTGGGGGTTTTCAATAGACAGTTAAGGGGTAAGAAAAGAAATAAAGGAAGTAAAAAAGGAAGCTGGGGCAAACAGAATTTCCTCACAACTCCCAGCAGGTTTTGGTTAAAGAGAAAGAGGCGGGGAATATCCCTGGAGTGACATCCACTCCTGTGTGGAGCAGGGTCTCCAGCTCTTGAATTGAGGGAATCAAAGCCAATATTGCATCCTTTTTAGTTGTGTTCAAATATTAGTAGGAAAGGGGATCAGAACTGGCATTGAGGCCGCAGGTAGACTGGCCTGATGTTAGGTTGTTCCCCGTCATTCCAGGTGGATATTTCCATGTAGCTTCTGCTGTGTTTGTGCTGGCAAGGATCACAGCCTGGAGTTGGGCTGGCACTGAGTTTTTAATCCCTGTTTTCCTGCGATTCCATTCATTTTGCAAGATGTCAGAGCTCTGTATGATAATGAGCAGAGTTCTGCAGAGTTTTTGGTGCAGATTTCTCATCACTTTTGTGGCAGCTTCAGCTGAGCACGCAAAGCTGCACTAAGCATGGGGATTACAGCCACAGTGAAGAGTCTAAATCTCTTCTCTGATCACATCACTGTGACTGTAATTATGTTTCTAAATTATGCCCTGCTGTCAGCTCCTACCTGCCTGCCTAGAAGAGGGTGTTTGTTTTATCCTTTGTGTTTAGCTCTTTTAGGTGGTGGGGTTGGCAATGCCCTCTGCTGCTCTATCTTATGTTCAGCGCTTGATCCCAATTAACAAATGATGGCACTTTCATTCATGTCTTTTGTCGTTGTTTGAAGGATAGGAGACATGCTCTGAACTTGTACTCTTTCACCTGTATTCTCAAAATAAGGTACGCTCAGCCACATTTATCTGAGGGCTGTCTTTGCAACACAGCTTCGGAGGGAGCCCTGTGTCGCTGTCACGTCCGAGGCGCATAAAGAAAACGCCACAGAGTCCAGGCTCATGAACAAGTGGAAGCCGAAGCTTTTTCTTTAATAATTTTTTGACTACTTTATAGGATAGATCACAAAAAGTGTGTTGAGTGGCAATAGGTAATTGGTTCCTCGGCCATCCACCCCTTGAGAGGATTGGCCAAGTCCTAAGATACTGATTCCAAAATATTTTCAAAGTCAAAGCCATAACAATCTTGCAGAACAGCCTGCAGGGGCAAGAAGTTTATGGAACTGTGACCTTGTTTAAAATAGTTTACACAGGAAAGACAGTCTGCTCACAGAATAGTGAGAAAAGGCTGAAGAATCTCTCTGCTTCCAGCTTTTTAGCACCTACAGCCCTGGATGGATCTGTGGCAGATCTCTCTTGGTGTAGCAGTGCTGAAAGGCACCACCAGTCTCTGCTGAGGAGGTGATGCCCTGGCAGCAGAGTTCTCCTGACACCCTCCAAGAATAAAGTATTTTGGCATGGCAGGCTTGAAGGTCCATCACTTGTCCGGTGTTTCACACCAGGCTTCCTGTCCAGGACCTGGCCAGGCTCCAGGCTGTCCTTTGCTGAGATAAAACCTATTCCACTCGCTTGGACTAAGATTTGTGCTGCTGAAATCAGGCTCCGTGCTGTTAATGATTAACTCAGATCTGTTTTCACCATCAAGGGATCCACACTGGAGAATAATCTCTATTTTTTTTGAGTTGGGCCAAACCCTGCTCCTGGGGGATTCAGTTGCTGAGTTCCTGCTTATCAGGGGGAAAAAAGGAGAAAGGTGCTAAGCCCTAAATTTGTGGCAATTCACCTCAATACTACAGATCTGCAGTGACTGTTCGCAAGGTGGGAGAGAGAGGAAACAAACAATACAAACAGACTCTTTTGGTTTTTTAAATAAGGCTTTATCGATAGAGGAATCTTTTTTTTTTCGTATTTAGAAGAACGGTTAGAGATCCTGAAAATGATGCCTTATTATATTTGCTGTGGTATCTACTGCATATTATGCTTTCCTTTCTATCTTTGGGTTTAACAGGGCCATCTGTCAAAAATATTGGTAATAGAGAAATACACTGGATAAGGCAAAAGTAATTACTCACTTTCCTTTAGTCTGATTTACAACAACTTAAGTCAAATGAAAGAGCAAATAATAAAGTTGCCAGGCAAAATCTGAGCGGTTTTGGTATCGTCTTTCCCCGAGTGAGCTTTGCAGAATATAATTAAATCTGCCCTTGGTAGATAAGAACCACCCCTGCTCTCTCACACCCCACAGATGGGCACAGTTTGCTTCCCTGATGTTGTTTTCCAGAGTTTGCAGGAGGGATCCCTCTGCTCATCCTGCTCACAGCCCTGGGTTTGTGCTGACCCAGAACCCCATCCCTGGAGAGCTGCACAGCTCCTCAGCTGTTTCCTGCATCCTTCCCACCCTCTGTTTGCCATCCCCAAAGGCTGCCAGGGCTCTCTGGGCCTTCTGCACGGGGAGATTATGCACAAGTTGCTCCGCAGCCCTGCAGAGAGCTCCCAGCTGGTTTGTGCTTGCTGGGTTTTCTCTGAAATCTTATTGAATGTGAGGATGGGAGGCAATTCTTTGTTCCTCGCTCCTGCTGCGAGATTCCAGGTTTTCCTGGGGATTTTTTACCCTGTGCTGGTACAAGCAGAGTGTTCCCATTCAGTGCAGTGGCTGCAGAAGTTCAGAGAGATGCCCGGATTCTGGAACAAGAGGAGTTTCCTGGGAGCAAACAATGAAGGAAAAACTGCTCATCTTGCCAGGCTGCTCTTGGCTTGGCTGTGACTCTGAGCTTTCCTGGGCTGGGACAGGATCTCAGCGCAGCCCTGAGTGCTCTCCAGACCCAGCTCGTGGCGCAAACTCAGGAACGTGCTGCCCTCTCATTGGGAGATTTAGATTTTCAAACTTGCCCACCCAGTCCAGGAGGAAATTTCATCTCTTGGGTTGACTTCTGGAGAGAGGAGTTCTGGAATGAAGTCAGTGGTTCTGCTTATTTGGGAATGTATTTGGATACTTGGGATGTGTTTTGCACACAAATTTGAGATTATATAATGTAACTACTAAAATGTACTTTTCTTGTTATTCCACATGCACCATCACTGGTAATGATACCCCAGCTACAGAAATATGTAACAATAAATAGTCTCTGGGCATTAAGCAGAGAAATTCAAAGCCACTGAAGCAATGAGGGGTATTCCTATTTAGAGTTTCTTTTCGGTCAGCAGAACATGGTGGATACCATTTAAATGGCCTTTCTTTGTAAATAACCTAATTACCTCAGCGAACTGACTTTGTGAGCAGAACTATTTTTGTCTGGGGCAGTGGAAGGGAAATCAGAACAGGAAAGAGAACATTAAGTTCATTTTGGGTACACACATCTATCTGCAATTTCATTGCTCCATCCCCATTTTTTTTTAATTTTGTGCAGCATTGGGTCTCTGACCCTCCTGCAATTGCTGTTCGCATTGGTCCTTTTCTTTCCTGACTTTCAATGGCAAAATAAATGTGGGGTTTTTTTTTTAATATTTTCTCTAAAGGTTTTTGTTCCTAAATTTGCAAAATATTATCAAAATGTGGAATAGGAAGCAAGATAATTTTCACTGTCTCTTTCTAAACAGTCTTTAGCCTCAAAAAATGCCACAATTTGGACCTTTCATGAAATCTGCTGGGGACCGTGTGGCTTTTATAGAAATTACGTTGTTACAGTGGCTTGAATCTTCAATAATTCCACAGTGTTTTTCTTCCATGTACCCTTTGGATGTGACAGATTGCAGTCCCTGTCAATAAAAGGGACATTTCATGCTGGCGTCCAGTGCTCTGGCAATGGGATTGTTTTCTGGGTGAACACACTGGGTAATTTTTCAGTCAGGATCTGTAATAGCAGTGAGAAAGCAACTGCGTCACTCGAGTCGTGGCAGGAACATCCTGGAGCCTGCGCCCACCCTTTTTAGTCTTTGCAAATGACATTAGTTGGGGAGTTACTTCATTTTGGGGTATTTGAGAAATCTCCCCCTGCTTAGGAAGCCATTGGGGAACGGGAGGGTTTAAGGGATGCATTAATAAAGTTAGACATCCTTACTTTTAAAATGCTCATGTTCAAATAGGTTCTGCCGCTACTGAGGCAAAATAAACCATCTAGGCACAACCAGCCTGTCTGTAAGGCAGAAAGGAGTGGAATAAGGCAAAATCGCATCCAAAATTATATTAATATACCTACCAAAAATCATATCAAGGATAAGAAAATATTCTACAGTAAATTTCTTGTAGAGATGTCATATCAGATCTAAAGATAAGATTTATACTTATGTAAACAGACTTAGGGATCAGATTTTGAGATAAGATATTGTTTCATAATATTAATAGAGATAAAATATTGCTATCTCATTAGGGTAGAGGTGTTATGAGATAGTCTAGAATAAAAAAATTTAAAGTATTTCATTATCACCATTTCACTTAATATTTTTTTAAAAAATGTATAGTCTGAAACTATTTTTCAAAAAATTTATTCTAGAGGCCTAACCACTTTTCCATTTCTACCATTGAAATACTGCCCGACAGGTCATGTTTTATTCCTACTGTGCTGAAAGGTAAGTGGGAGTGGTTTCTGGAATCAGCCAGGCTTGGGTTCACTGCTGGTTTCAAAGACTGCCACTCATCCTCCACGTGCCACAGGGACGTGGGACGGAGCTCTGTCCCTGCTGAGTATCTCCTGACTTGTCTGTGACAATAAAGTTTCCTCTTTCATGATGAAAATCCCCTTTAAAATAAAAGACGACTGAGGCAAACAAAAATAACTCCATCATGAAAGCAGCAGCAGAAGATGTGCAGCAGCTGTTTGCTGCTGAGCCAAACCAGCCTGAAAAGACCCCAATTTTTATGCCCACATGTAGCTCTTTTTAATTATCCTATCACTTTAATCACACCTGCTGGCTGACATCCCACTCTGTGCATCCAAGCCTTGCCAGAGAGGGAAGTTGACTGGAGGAAATAAAATCTGATTTTTGGGTACTATTACCTATTGTTCCTGTGATACTGAGGCCCTGTTGAGCTCATGCTGGGGAGGAAAAAAAAAGGAAAATATTTCTTTCCTCTTCTTGATGGGAGTTTGGTGGACTTAAAAGTGACAGGTCCAAAATCTAGAGACACTTAAACCTATTTCTTACTGAAGGAACAAGAGAGAGATACTGACAATTAAACGGCTGGGTTGGTTTGGGTTGTTTGGTTTCTGTTGTTGGGGTTTTTGGTTGGGTTTTTTTTGCTTTTTCTTTGTGCTCTAATCCAGCAAATTCTCTCTTAAAGCTATTCCATTTCCTCTAAATCCCCAACAGATCATTCAGGCTTTAGGGACTTGACTCAGGGCAAGCTACTTCCACTCTGTGTCTGTCATCTGCTAAGTGGGAATAAGAAAATTTTTCAAGGATTTTTGCTTTCTTGAGAGGAGGTGGAAGCAGCGATGTGCTTCATTGCTGCCATAACCTGCTTTACAAACCACGAGCCTCTCTGGGAGGGTGGAGGGAATTCAGGCACCCTCCCAGCAATTTGCTAAAATTAACCATTTTTTACATATTAAAATCTGAACGGCAGTGACAGAGCTTAGGACAACAGAGACAGAAACTTCTTCATTGCCACGGCTCCTCAAAAAACCCATTTCACAAAAGCTTTTATCAGGTTGGTGTTTTCACTCCTGGAAAACTGAGTTTGTTTGAATTGGTTATTTCTGTTTGGGCACAATTAATACATCCCTCTGTGGAAGCTTCTGGAGCTTTCAAAGCTCCGACCGGAGTGAACCAGAGAAGGAACCAGTAAAACCCCAAATATTTGTGTAGTGCAAATGCACCAGTCTGGAAGGTCCTCACCAACAAAAAACATGATTTTTGCCTCTGGAAAATAGTGCTTGGATAACACTTGGATTTGAAGAGGGAGCTGGGATGCTCAGCTGGAAGCAGTGCTCCTTTTAATGCTCTGATATGATATTCTGTGTTCCTTAAACTCAGTGTTTCTGCCCCAAATGTCAATGATATCACACCAAATGTGAATAAAAGAAGGGAAAGTCTCCATGTAAAGCCAGAATACCTAATTAAGGCAGATCATTACGGAAGGGTGGAGAAAGAAGAGTAAATAATTGGGGTGTTTTATCCTAACTGCCATTGTAGTCATTTGGCTTAAATTTATGGATGTCAGAAAGTTATTTAATTTTGTCCTTAGCAGTGAACCATCTATTTTGACTTATTTTTCACTGTAGGGTCTCACTAAGATTGGGGTGATCAGGAAGAAGCTGTTGTTGCAAACTACAAAAGATACCAGCCTTGAAACAAGAGAGTGAGAGAGAAACAGAGGAGACGTAACACACGTGGGCTGAAACTGCAAAGGAATTTAAGGGATTCCTGTGAATTACATGAATAGATTTTAGTTTTCCCATAAAAAATAAAGTTGCAAAGCAGTTTTTAGCCCCTCAGTTAATGTGCACAGGTCCTACCTGCACTTTGTTAAACAGCCACATTATTTCAAACCTGCCTGGATGTTTAAAAAGCAACAGCTTTACAAACGTGGAGTACACAGAAAGCTAAATGTTACAAACAGCTTGAGAGGCTGCTGGATTCTTGCTGGTGCAATAGCAACTCCTACGATCTATAACTGGGATACCCCTGTGGGATAATTCGGAATATGTTTATTGGAAATATTCTGGAAACAGCACTGGAAGTGTTTTCTGTAAGCAGTGCAAAATCACTTCATCCTTTTCCTCTGTTTCTGTGAAATCATCCCTGATACACCACTGAATCTGGAATTTTAAGGATAGGATTTTGGCTCTGGTTTAAGGTCTTGGCATGAAATGCAAAGAAAAATGAAACACAAACGGGAGCATTGTGCCCTCCTTCCTTCCACGCTGCTGCCATTGGTGTTTTCCATGATTTCATTAATGCAGAAGAGCCTCAGTTTCTCCACACACTCCAATTTAATGTCTATTATCTGCTCAGGGCTCCTTATTTCTCTGCCCTTGCCCAACAGCAGAAAGGAGCCACTGGTCCATGGCAGTGAGTGGGGCAACACAAAGGAAGCAAAAGCTCCTCATTTTTCTTGTCTGTGCCACCTGCAGGATTGGGAAGCCTGGATTTCTGAGCCAGAGCACTGCTACAGACACACCTGAGCTGAATCTCCAGGGCATCCCAAAGGGCCTGGTCCCATCCTGTCTGAATATTTAATAATTCCATGAAATTAGCCTAGATTTCGGAACGGAGCGAAGGGAATTAAAAATTGCCTCCAAAAATTACAGAGCAAATTAGCTGATCCTCTGAATATCCAGGCGTAATTAGAAACCAATAAGAGCTGGAAAACAAATGTCAGCCTCAGCTGGAGGTGTCAGGAGGAAGTCGTCAGCCAGCACTTTTTTTCCTTCCCCAATCCAAACAGCAGATGAGGTTATCCCTAAAATAAACAGGGCCCATCTGCTGCCCTCAAATTTACTAAAGAGAGAAGGTGAAAACTAGCATGGAAGAGGCTCAGATTCAGGAGTTGTTAGGAAGATGGAGAATCAAGAAGTTCTTTGGGACCCAGGGCCTTGCCTGGCTCTGTTCCCTCCTCCTTCCAGCAAGGAAATTTTGGTAAAAGCACCACCGCGGGCCTCTTTCCTCCACGGAAATTACAACTCCACGCCTGTGAGGGAAAGGAAGGAGCAAACCTTCTGCAGGTGACCCCAAGGGACTCATCCTTCGGGACCTGAAGCCTCTCC
This sequence comes from Struthidea cinerea, assembly GCA_013397865.1. Lineage (NCBI taxonomy): Eukaryota > Metazoa > Chordata > Aves > Passeriformes > Corcoracidae > Struthidea > Struthidea cinerea. The sequence goes on along the minus strand of VZTI01000538.1, from coordinate 1,711,750 downwards.
ACATCCTTTTAGGAGGAGGTTCCACTGGTGCAAGCAAAGGAAATGCTGGCAGTGGAAACTTCCATGACATCCATGGGTAAGCTGGTGCTGAGGAATCCCCTGATGGTTGGGTGAGCAACCCAATGGCTCAAACCCTAAAACAGAGGCAGATTTAAAGCAAATATAGATTTGACACGGAATTGAAGGGCGGGGTTCTTAGCATGGTCAGAAGGCAAAAATATCTAATTGCAGGTTTTATTTTTCAGTAGAACATAATTATACAGAGTTAAGTTTTGTTTTTAAATTAAATTTCACGGGCAAGTTTTGCACTACAGAAAAAAAAACCTCAACCAAAACCCACCTCCAACTCCAACTGAGTGAAAAAAAACCCCAAACAACCAACCCAAAGCTAAAGCTGGAGGAAAAAAAGTTGAGGTACCAAGTTTCAGTAAACTGCCTTTCCCTTGTCTGGCTTCTCTACAGGATTTATTGGTCCCCAGGAAAAGTTAATTTAGGGGAAATTATGCAGGACTAAACAAACTTTGCTTCCAAAAGCACAAATACTTCAAAAAGTGATTCCTTTTCCTATGATTTCAACAAGACTCAAGGAAAAAGAAAAAAACACTTTCTCTGACCTCATGAAAGCAGAAATTCTTCTTCCTTTCAGATTTAGCAGCTCAGTCGACATCAGCGTCCTTTGTACTGCTTAGAAGCTTCCCAAGCCGTGAGCATGTGCAGAATTTACAGGAGGAATTACAGGCCTCACTGTATTTTTCCTTGGGTTTCCTAGAAAATTCAGCTTGATTGGTTAACTTTTCCAGCACTGGAGCTGTCTCCTGTCCTCAGTGAAATTAACAGCAAAAATGTTAATTTATTCGTTTGAATAGTTAATAAATGAGAAATAATATTTTTTAATTTAGGAGAAAAATACTTTCCCCGTCCACAGAAAAACCCCAGAAATTAACCTGGAAAATGTGACAAATATTTACAAGTTTCTTTTAATTTACTTAGTTAAGTGTCTGTATAGATTTTTGATTTATTTAAAATCTGGATGGAGCTTTTAGAGCTTTATTTCAATGCAATTATTGGTGTTTTGTGATTCAATAACAAAGAACTGGAAACTGCTCAAGTTCCCCTTATCTTTTCAGGAACAATAAAGATAAACAGAGACTGGACTATTCCTACAATTTTTACTCCTTCTAATCTTCAAAAGCTCAAATTCCACACGAAATGTTTCAAATTGAGGCAAATAATGGGAGGCTGAGTTTACATCTAATTTCTCATAAACACCGATCGATTCTGGGAGGTCTCCATTTAACTGGTCAGGAATTTTTGCAGCTGGGTAATTGCAAAAGTTTTTGCACAACCTTGTATCTGAAAAAATAACTCCTTTTATTTATTGAGTGCTTAGTTATATTTACAGGATTTCGGTTTTCAAACAAAAATTTCATATAGGCTTCCGGGTTTGGAAATCCGTATCTTTTCCCTCTTTTCCTGGATGTGGAGCTCTATTTTCCCCCAGTGATGTATGAGCTTCATGGGGGCACAGTAAGGACAAATCAATGAGCCAGGTGTGCACAGTGAATCATCAGGGGCTTAAAACTGCCTCAAGATATATTAACTCAGGGTGAGTTATGCATTAAAATCTCCATTCTCCTAAATATCCGTCAGCATGATTTCTGGATAATGGAAAATTACCAGTTCTGTAATCCTTATTCCATATGATAGAACTGGGGCCAAATTTATGAAGTCCTGCTGGGTTTTAATGGGATCCTTTGTGCCAAAACTGTGTAGAACTTTAAAAAAATATCGACTGAAAAAAGCCTTAGTCTCTGTGTTCCAGGAACCGAAAACACAACTGGCACTTTACTGCAGCACTGAGGGGAGTAGACCAAAGAAAAGCCATATTCCACAAATCCTGATTCCTACACATTTGATCCCTGCATGAAGCTCACGAAAACCTCATAGACACCCATTTATATGTGCAAGTAAATCAAATGAATTCTATTTATTTGGTGTAAGTTTCCTCTTACTTTTAGACTACAACAATTTTTAGCTCAGCAATTTTCGTGAAATCATGGAATCCCAGACTGGTTTGGGTTGGGAGGGACCTTAAAGCTCATCCACCCTGCCATGGGCAGGGACACCTTCCACTGTCCCAGGTCTCTCCAAGCCCTGTCCAACCTGGCCTTGGGCACTGCCAGGGATCCAGGGGCAGCCACAGCTGCTCTGGGCACCCTGTGCCAGGGCCTCCCCACCCTCAGAGGGAACAATTCCTTTCCAATATCCAACCTAAATCTCCAAGCCTGCCGATGAATCCAGCTTTTCCACTCCTTCCTGAAATATCTTTTGCATTTGTCTTCCTCTGCTTTGTACCCAAGACTAAATAATTTTTTTCTTTAAAATGCTGTGGGGTTTTTTCCTGAGAGCTGCACGAGGAGCAGGTGATTCTTCACTACCCCCAGAGCTGAGAATGTTCCCGACAGCTCCTCAGGCAGCACCTCTGCCCTCGGACAGGGAGGCCCCACAAACTCCATTTAACTTCAGGAGACCAGCTCTGACTGCAGCGTGTTTTTTCTGTCCTTGAAGGAAAAGACAGCACCATCTGCTGTGTCTACAAACCTCCTACTTTAGGAACTCTCAAAGTTCTGAAAATCAGGATCAAAAGGATTAAATTCAGTAGCCACCTAAAGGTTAAACTCAAGCCTGTGTAAAGAAGGAGTGCAAGAAACATCCCTTGTCTTAAATCCATTTCAAGTCCTCCAGATGTGGCTGTAGCAGGACTTAATGCACAGAGCTGATAAAGCTCCGAAGCAAAAGGGAATTTCACCAGCTGTAGGAACCTGCATTTCTCAACTATTACATATCAGTGTGAGGGGAATTGTGTGGAAATCCCGATCAGCAACAACACCTGAGGGAAAGAACGAGCTGAATGAATGATGCTGCGCCATCAGCCGAGGAAAAGGAAAGGTTCCTGGAGGGTAACTCTTAGTCCACCACTAAAACCTGTCCCCGAGTGCCACATCCACCCATCCTTTGACTCTTCCGCACGTGGTGATTCCACCATTTCCCTGATCAGTCTGTCCCAATTCCTGACCACTCAGTGAGGAAATTTTTCCTAGCAAGTGTGTCCTGCTGATGGAAAGTTGGTGGAAAGGGGAGGGTGAAATTGTGTTGATGACTGAATGTGATTCCCACATTTCTCGGGTCTCAAGGACGTGGCACCACTGGAAGGAGCAGGTGGCTGGTCCTGCCTGTCCTTGGAAGAGCTCCACCTCTACTGGGAAAGTTCCTTGGAGCATAACAGGTGAATGAACAAATTCCTTTGATTACATTACAAATTTAACCAACTTTTCCAATATCCCAAGGCCCACCTTGAACCTTCAAAGGAGGAGAAAAGCTGATTTAAGCTGCAGGAAACAACAAAATTCACAGTGTGCACCATGACAGCAGAGAAATTTAGCATTTCCTTAAAACCCAGGAAAGTTAACACTATTCCCTGACTGAAGCTGGGTAAAACCCTGGATTTTTATCAAGATACTCATTATAGTTGCATATTTTAAATTATAATTTCAGGGCAAGTATGGCTGATGTAAGAGAAACCCAAAAGAAATCCTATATAGGGTGCAAAAGAACAACTGAAGGTTTTGTTAAAAATCAGCTTTTGTGCTCGTGATGTGATAAAAGAACCTGCTGGTGGCAAAAGTTTCTTTTTAAGATATGCAGATTCTAAAATAATATTTTAAAGGCAAGAAGGAAGACTCAATGTGAAAGCTGTTCCAGCTCTTTGGATACCCAATATTACTCATGCAAGTGAGCAGATAATTTATAAATTTAGAGAAGAAGGAGTTTTACATGAAAATGGTATTTTTAGCTGGACTTTGGCATTAGAATGTTATGTTAAACTCGCAAAGTCCTTAAAATATGGAGAGTGCAAGAAAATATTAGTCTGTTTACTTTTTCAAATATATGAGTCACAGTCACATATTTTTGTCTTTTGTGCCCATAATTTTGAGCAGCTTTAAGGATTTGTGACTAATACAGGGCATGACTGTCATTCTTTTTTTCCCCTCAGTGTTAAATACGTGTTTATATTTTTAAAGCCTGTTTTCAAAATTTGTTCTACATTTTCCCCGAGTTCTGCTCCAAGTATCTTTTTTTCTGCAGTTGCTCAGTGTTTTATTTAAAGGCATCTAATAAAGAGCATGGAGTCAAGGTTCTCACACTGTAGGAATGTCAGACTTTTAACAAATGTCTTTATCACCCTTTTGCAGTGAGTGTTCAACTAAATGGATGAATATTTGATCCAGTGTTAGATTAAAAAAATATTTGTAAAAGTGTTTATAATGTATTCCCTTGCCTTTCCCAAGTGCCATGAAAAGCGATTCAGGTTTCGAGAGAGCCAGGAAAGAGAGTATGAAGAATATTATGCAAATATGAGCGTAACTATGAATCTTCTTCAATATTTGCAGTCCTGCTGCTTGTGATTTTAGCCACTGAAGGGTGAAATACAGCCTGGCTCTGGCCTTGGCTGCCTTCATCCTTTTAAATCCTGCTAGGATAGAGGCAGTGATCCAACAATAAAACCTGCCTCTTCCTCTCACTTTTTCTATCTGAATTATTAATAATTATTGTCGTCTGTTGTGATTGGGTTTGTCCTTAAAGTAAGGGTGGTTCTCAGTGCGGGTCTGCTCCATCTCCTCCATCAGCTGTGGGAGGCCCCTGCTGAGGGCACTGGCCACAGGCAGTTGTCCCTGGCACACCCTGAGTGCTGCTGAAACACAAAATCTCCTATTCCAAAATCCTAAGTCTTCATTTTGCTGGAGCCAGAGGAAGGCAGCTCTGGCCAGGCTGTGAGAAAGAACTGACAGTGTTGTTCCATCAGTGTTTTGGGATATGTAGGATGTGCAGGTGGCTTTCAGGGCAGCCTGGTGTTGGCATCAGCAAGTTCTGGTTGGCTTGAATCCTGCCACAGATGAGGATTCTGGGTATCCAGAGCCTTGGCATCTCTGTCCTGCTGCTGGGCACCTGAGCAGCACAGGAGCTGTGTGACACAGGAGGCATTTCTGAGCTCCTGCAGAGGAGCTGCAGATCCAGAGGTTCCAGAGATTATCCCCCAAATCCAGTTGGGGTGTGGAAGTATTCACCTGTATGATCCTTATGGAGGCCTGACTCTTCTGCAGGCACAGGGTTGCATCTTTTCCATGCCTAAAAAGCCAGGCAAAGTCCAATGGACTTCATCTTGGAAGCTCCAGGACACAAACTTTTCTATTCTTCATTTTTCTCCTCCTTGTCACAGCTCAAAGTGTTTTCTCAGTCATCTGGAGGAGGTGATCCCACTGGGAACAGCTTCTTGTGGAAGTGTTGATCTGCTGACTGTGGCTGTGACTGCTCCAAGATTTCCTTAGGCATCCCTGTGTCATTTCCCTCACTCTTTTCCGAGCTCAGTGCACAGTGTCTGGCACGGGCTGCAATTCTGCACTGAAAGCTGCTGGTACCAAAACCACATTTCTGATTATTGTAGCATAAAGAGGCATCTTAGGAGTCCTTTTGTGTGTATTTTCTTGCATTAAGGACCTGAAATATTGCAGATCAGCTGCATTTCCTGCATTCCAGAGTTACCTTGGTCAGGAATAGCCTGTGAGCTGCCAAAACACTCCAGATATTTTCATGTGCATAAACCCCACAGATGTTGGTGTTGCTCAGGTTTATACTGAGTGATAAATTGAGATAAATTTGCCTCGTCCATGCTTTGACTTTAGACATAGATTGTTTACCAAATTGCTACAAACATAAGCAGACAACTTTGACAAGATGATAGAGCATCATCTTGGATTAACTGTCCCACCTTTCTCAGCCTGCTCAGTCCTTAAAGGTTTTGTGAAAACTCTTCTGAGCTTTCTCTTATTGAAAGGAGCCTGGCAGCAGCTCCCAATGGCTCCCAGAAGTAATGAACCAGGAATGTGCATTTAAAACTGGCACAGGTAGCTTGCTTTCCCCCAATTGCTCCCTCTCCAAAACTCAGCAGCTTGAAAACCTGTGATGGAATAGAATCATGGAATATCCTGAGCTGGTAGGGACCCACATGGGTCTTCAATTCCAACTCCTGGCCCTGCACAGGACACCCCAACAATCCCACCCTGTGCCTGAGAGTTGCTTTTTTCCTTTCAAAATGCAGTTGGTAAGGCCTCACATATCCTCAGCAGAAGCTCTGGCCTTACTTCCCGTAAATGAGGATCATCATTCAGATGGTATCTGTGGTCTAGAGCAATTCTTTATTGCCCTTCCTTCACCTGGCACGTTGTTTTCTGCGCTACTTGATATTCTGCTACCTCTTGGCATCACAAAGAATGTCTCATAACCTTATTTCTGTGGCCTTGAGAATCAGACCTTGTGCCCCAGAATATTTAAAGTTCTTCGGCCGTCGCAATCTACAGCTTCCTCATGAGGGGAAGCGGAGAACAGAGACTTATCTGTTCTCCCTGGTGCCAAGGACAGGATGCCAGGGAGGTTTAGGTTGGATTTTAGGAAAGGTTCTTCCCCCAGAGGGTGCTGGGCACTGCCCAGGCTCCCCAGGGAATGGGCACGGCCCCGAGGCTGCCAGAGCTCCAGGAGCGTTTGGACAGCGCTGCCAGGGATGCCCAGGGTGGGGGTGTTGGGGTGTCTGGGCAGGGCCAGGAGCTGGGCTGATGATCCTTGTGGGTCCCTCCCAGCTCAGGATATTCCACGATTCCATGTTTCAGAACACAAAAAGCTTAGGCATGACATCACCTCAGGAACGCATCATGGACTTGAGGTGAAGTGGAGGGGAGTTCTGTGACACCAGAGAATGGAAGGGAGAAATTAGCCCTGATTCCCCCCGAAGGCCCTGCTCACACCGTGGTGGCACCTTGAATCAGCCATTTCAGAGCAGCAGCTGGCAGGGGCTCTGAACAGCCACCAGAAACACTTCCAGCACTTTCCATCTGAACTCAGCTTTATTTTCCACCTCGGCTGGAAACGCTGTGGTACCACGGGGGAAGTACCTGTGAGGAGGGAGGAGAGGTGTTATGAAAGGCCTTGATGCAACTTCAGCGCCAAAGTAATAATTATTTCATTTTACTCGTGTGTGGAAATGATTTACCAGCAGGTCTTCAATAAAAAAAAGCTCCTGCCTTTAGTGCACACACTCCTGGGTGCTTGCAAACAGAATGCTGCTTGCCTCATGAGCTCACAATGCAAAGAGAACCTGTTACAAATTCAGTCAATGATCCAACAGGAAATTAAACCTTTTAAAAATGGATGAACCAATGGACCAAGTGTAATGGAAGAAAATGCGCAAAATGGGAAGAGTGAGTCATTAACTTGATTTAAATATGATTTTTTTTCTTTTTTTGGCAGTACGTCACCGAGGTCTGACATGATTTCCTCTTTCAAAAGTGCAGCAAGGTGGGAAAAGATTCAGAATCAAACATTGCAAAGATATAATTTTTCTTTTAATTAGAAAAAAACTCAGTGTCATACCAGGCAGGAGAAAAATATCAGAAAATATTTAAACCTGTGAATCTCAGTTTAATATCATGTCACCCTTTTCTATGACCCTGAGGAGAAAATGAGTTGTTCTTTTTTCTGTAATATTTAATTATATTCAAGGATAGGAAGGATGAAAGAAAAATCTTTTATTCTGAATCTGAAGAATTCAGAACGAGCCAAAAATGCCAATTATTGCATGATTCCCACTCCCAGACCACAGCACTGGGATCTGATTTACAGAACCCGGCTGTCAGCATGATTTAAGGATGATGGTGCTCTCACTACAAATAATATCCCACTGTTGAAGGAAAAAATTCATTGTTATTTGCAGACGAGGTCCTTCACATGAACACACACCCGGTGCACATCAGGTCATGAAAATTTCAGAGGTCGTAGTTTGGTTTAAGGGGTTTGGTTTTTTTTTTTTTTTACTCTGCTTTTAAGTTTTCCTTTCCTTTTTTGGTTTGTCACCTCTGCGCCCCATTTTCTCTGCCCATATGAATATCACAGTTGGGAGGTCTTTTCCTCCTCCATCAAAAGTTTTGCCTGATTGCCTTTTTGGGAAGGTAGGAATGCAAGGAAGGAGCTAAAGCATTATCTGTGTGCTTTTGAGGGGAGTGGTCCCGTCCACGGGAGCAGGAAAACAAATATTTCCTTGCTCAGGACCCGTGAGAAGGGTGGGGATAAAAATGGCAAAATAAAATAATTCACTGAGCCGCAGTGGTCAGTGGAAGTGGGATAAAAGCTCGTTTTGGGAATGTTCTCTATGTCTGATTTGTGATGTCCTCTTACTTAGGTGACAAACTGTGGAAAGCACATTTGTTTTAGTGGAGCTCTTCGTGTTTTGTCACTCGTACCCAGACTAAGAAGAACGTGCTTGGTGTAATTAGAAAGCCACCCTTTGAGGGGAGCTTCTTAGCCACCTCTTGGCCTCTAAAGCTGATAAATTCACTGATAAAGAGCAGGTTGAGTGGGGGCACCAGAGTAAATCAAGGAATGGGAGTCCCTGATAGTTCCCGGGAAGTTTAATCCCAAGGTGACGTGCTTGGAACTGTTCCATCCCAGGCACACGCCCAGCTCTGTTTGGAGTTGCTGCCATTGCCGATGGGATTATTCTGCAAATGAGGCACAGCCCTGCATTTTCCAAGCCATAAACACAGTGATGCAGACAAATCCTATTAACAAATAACAGAATTTGTGCTTGCACTGTACCTCCTACTCACCACCTTCAAAATGTACCCCATGCTGGCTGAACCGTTGTTCTGCATGAAATCAAGAGAATCAAAACCCATTTAAAAATCAGCTAAAAAACCCCCATCGGATTGCACTGAAGTGTGAATAATGATTCAACATCATCAGCCGTGGTTGCCATAAGAGACAAGATTTCATAAATCTATAAAGTGAAGAAGAGACAGAAATGCCACAAGCAATATTAATCTACTAAAATGATAATCAAAATGGGATCTTACTTCCAGTGCTGGGATAGTTCTTTTTTTTTTCTCCAGCTCCTATGGTTTCTCAACAAATCAACAAAAGCAGCTGTCTGCATTCCAGCTGTAAACCTAAAGAGTTTTCAGAAGCCTGAAGGCTCAATCTGATTGACCCTATTATCCACCCTTTGTTAATAGTCATAAATGATTTGTTTCTTTTGGAGAAAACCAAGAAGAACTACAAGTAAAGGAATTTTGTCTGAGCCATAAGCCGCTCCATATCACAGTCTGCTGTCCCACAGTCAGAAGTACCATACAGAAGACAAAACTTTCTCTGAATATTTGCAGTGGTTAATATTTTAGAAGTCCTAGCATATCACTTTGGGAGAGCTGTGTATAAATTAGCATGAACACAGAAAATGTTTATTTTATTAATAAAAAAGTGGAGCAAGCAAGTAGAGTAGCAGTGGTCCTACAAACTGGCTTGCTGAATTTTAAGCAGAAATCTCTGTTTTCCACACCTTATTTCTTATTTGTGTGATGAGGAGGAATCACCACAGCCCAAGCAGGTCAGTGGGTGATCCAGGCATGAAGACGAAGCGCTGCATGACACATTGTCAAGAGGAAAAACAGGCTGATGAACACTGGGAGACATAAACTTTGAAATGCAATAAAAATTGTCAGGAAGGAAGCAGAACTCAGGGTGTTTTGTGCAGTCCTTGACAGCCGTAGCTTTCAGGAAAACCTCGTGTTCGGATCTGCATAATGCTGGGAGCAGAGCAGAGAGTAACCAGAGCAGGGCTGTGATGAACTGCCTGGCAGATTCCCTCGGAAGTGTTTGGATAGGGAGAAAGATGGTTCTGGATAAAGGATAACCCACTGGGCTCTCTTTTCTACATTTAATAAACAGCTCTGGAGAGGAAGCAGCCTTTGGAAGGGATATTTTTACGTTTGAACACAAATGTGTTTCTTGATGTTTTCCATCCTTCCAATGCCGTTGGACATTTGATGTAGGCTTCCAACAATGCTTGGGATAAAACACAACTGCCCAAACTTTCCTTTCACTTTAATAATTTAAAAAATGGGTTGCAATTAGATAAGATTGCTCTTTTCTACATGCACTAGCAAATTTAGGACCCTGAATGTCTCAAACCCTCATTAGGGCTTCAGGTAAATAAACACGGAGACACTTCATCAAATGCAGGGACAAGCTGAGACTGAAGGAGTTAGGAATAGAATTTAATTTCATTTCCTTTATTCCATGTCCATTGCTTTCATACTTGATTTCTTTTTCCTTGCATAAAGGCACGTTCACACACACAGTCCCAGCAAAATCACTGCACAGAGTGTGGCTTTGCACTGCACACCTGTGAAAAAGGTGGATTTAAAGTCAAGCACGGCACTGCAGGTGAGCCCATTCTGCAGTGTACTCAGATTTTATTATTGCCTGACTGTTATTCAAGCCTGCAAAGGAGCTGGATAATGTTATATGGATTCATGGAGGGTTTCTCTGCATTATTGCTTCTGTCAGATCCTGGGTAAAACCTCTCCTTGTGGAATGCATGCAGTACTTACGGAACTCCTGTTTGTGTTAGCGACTCAAATGTTAATACCAGGCTGTGTTCTACTGACACCTGCACATCAGGTTTTAATAAGAGCCTACCAAAATCAGAAAACTGTCCTGAATCTCCAGAGCTGGATCAATATACTCAAATGTTTTATTTGGGTAGCTTACATCTTCCTGCTTCAGTTTCCTTTTTGCCTTGTTTACCTTCCCCTCTTAATTCTTCACCTCCCTTCCTCTTGAACCCTGTGTGAAATTAGACCAAAAAAATATTTAGGGATGAGAAGTGCCCTCATCTGACTGTAAAGTCCATAGAGTGGGCTTGGTAGAGCAAGATAAATAACAAAAGTTAATGTAAGGACACATTTAGGGGCTTGATTTTTAATGGTGCTCTTTTACAGACACCTGTCCTGGTTAGTTTGCAAGATAAATAACATAATAAGATCTACCAAGGAACTAATTTTTATATGAAATGTGAACCCGGGAAGTTTGGGCAGGCTGACAATACTGAAGAACTCATGGGCTTTCATCTGCTAAAGGCTCTGTTGGTTATTTGATGTTCTTGAGTGTCCAGTTGTAATAACGTGAATCCTCCTACAGTTCTTCTGTGCCTCTACTCAACAGCAAATCATGCTCCTACTCAGGAACTTGGAGAATCTAATTTATGTATGTTCATTAGATGTTTGTCAAAAAATACAAACTTTATTCATGAAGCTTAGCTTTCACCCATGATTACTTTAGATGAACAGGCTTTCATTATGTTGTAAGAAATAAATCCTTTTAAAGACTTAAAACCAGTGCTCCTCAGATCCAAAATTATTAATTCTCCTACTTAAGGAAGTAGAGCTTTCCTTAAGCTCGTGTGAATGCCACGGATAAATGATTAACATTGCCTTCTGCATAATTGCAGGGCCAGGTGAAATGCCTACATATATATTTCATTTATATAAAAGGTGTATGAATCCATACATTGCATTTTAAAGGTAAAAACAAATGAGAGCCGCAGCAGGCTGGCGCAGAATAAATTCTGCTTTGCATTTTGGAAGGGCTGTAAATCACTGGAGCTCTGCAGTCAGAGTTTATGATTTCCATCAAAGAGCACGAGGGACATATTTCACTGTAGTCTATCCATTATTCTGCAGATACTTGAAAAGAGAAACTCAAACAAATCTCTCATTAGGAAACATTGACAGAGGACCAGCAGAGAATTCATTTACTGGTACATGGTGATACAGCAAAGCAGGCAGCCAGAGCCATCTATCAGGGTGCCGTGGGGATGGAGGGCTGAGGAGGAGATGTGCATCTAGACAGGGGTTTTTGTACAGCTCTTCCAAGGTTTCTGTTTGTTCTGATTTCTGGGAGCTTGAAAGCAAATGAAAATTTATAGCTGAGGTGTCAGGGAGCTGGGAGGGCTGGCTGCTCCTGCAGGAACAGGCGCCGTGGCAGGAGGGCAGGCCCAGCCCCGTGGCACGTAAAGGACATTCCTGGGGCAATCAAAAGTCAAAAATCAAAGCCATGGGGCAGCTCGGAAAGGATTCGAGTCAAGAACAGGCCCAGCGATGAGAACCAGGGTCAGCCACATCCCCTGGTCACCAGGCAGGGACAAAGGGAAGGTCCAGCTGGGACTTCAAACCCGAGGGTTGGGGGCAGGATCAACAACAGGACCAGGCACAGGTGGGTGCCCAGGTGTGGCTCAGGGCAAGGCTGAGGATTCACACCTGAAATAGGGCTGGGGAGGAGCCAGGGGAGGCTGCCCAGGGCACTTAAACCCTTTTAGAGGCCTGAGGGGTGTCTGGGTATCTAGCAGCAACTCTTCTTGCAGTGGAGGGGTGAGTATTTTCAGAGTACACCCCCAAAGGGGGGTGTGTGTGTTTTACAAACGTTGTCTTGGCTTATCTGCACCTATTTAATGTCTCCCCCGTCTCACAGGGGTTCAGGTTGGTGCTGCTCTTGGGGTTAAGCTCCTGCTGGAGTAGCAGTGTGGGAAGCACTGACAGCCATCTAATGGGTTGGCCAGAATAAAGAGAGAACAGGCAAGAAGAACATTGTCTCAGCTGGGCTTTGATGGTTTGGGTGCTGGTGTGATTTTGGGATTTTACTTTGTAGGTTTGAGAAAATTCAGAAAATGTAGTAAAAGATCTGTGATGCATGATTCCTCTGGAATTTTTTTTTTTTCATCTATCTTGCTGAATATTTATTCTACTTTTGCAGGTATCAATCAAAATGTATGCAGCCTGAATAATATTTAAACTTTAATTGGCAGTAAATGAAATTAATTTTGTTTCTCTATTGACAGTGGGGTTTTTTGTATGTTATTAGGGTGATGTGATGCGTTCATTTGGCTTCTTTATAGTAATGACCATTATTTGGGTTATTGCTGGCACCGTACCCTGATCCCTCCAGGCATGGGGAGATTAATAATTGGAAGATTGAGGTGGTGTAAGGATTTGTGGAAATAAATTAATAACTTTGACACAGCCTTCCCAAAACAGCATGGACTGAGTCACTCTGCTTGCGTTAATGGGAAGTTGATTTTTCCCTGTTTTGGAATGATCAGTGGACTGCGGAAGACGCTGGGATAGAAACAGATACTCCAGGAGGCCAAATGTGACAAGATTTGTTGTTCAGTCTTGCTGTAGCTCAATTTTGATTGCTGCTATGAATCCAGATCTGCTTTAGGAGTGCATCTGAAAGATTTTCCATCAAAATATGCGCTGAAAGGGGCGTGCACACATAACGCCCTCTAATGGGTTTTGTCTGCATCAGCTGCAACTGTTGCATTTTAGATCTGTTTTATATAAAATTTGTCTTCTGACCATTTCTCTTTCTCCCAGCCAAGCCGTGGCTCTGTCAGGGGGTGAAATGATTAGTCCCATGCCAGAGGTTGTGGATCAAGGTCTCTCCAGAGCAGCCCTGTGCTGCCAGTAGGCATTTCCAAAGGGAATTGGGACTATCAGTTGGATTTAATTGTGTTCTCTGCAAGTGTGACGCTTTTTTTAAGTGAAAGGTCGGGAGAGGCTGAACTCATTTAGTATGGACTGAAGTAAAGCACTGACTTTGCACAAGGGCATGGAGTGACAGGACAAAGGAGGGTAGAGTTAAATTGGAGAGGCTGTGGCTGCCCCTGGATCCCTGGAAGTGTCCAAGGCCAGGCTGGACGGGGCTTTGAGCACCTCCCACAGTGGAAGGTGGCAGGGGTGGAACAAGATGATCTTGAAGGTCCCTTCCAACCCAAACCATTCTGGGATTCCATGATAAATTCCAGGAACTTGGAAAAGGTTTCTTTGTCTGGCAGAAGCACCAAGAGCTTATGAAGTCAAAGTGCAGGCTCATGGTGCCTGCGACTCAGTATAAGGTTTTTCTGATCAAACTTTTCTTGATGTAGGATCAGAGAATGGTTTTGCTGCCATGCCCGTGGGTATGATGATGTCATTGTCAGGATTTATGCCATGGAAAATTCAGCCACTGAGTTAAACTGGTGTGTGATGGAAAGGAGGAAAAGATGTGTGGGAGCCTCTGCCTGGTCCGGGAAGAGGGCCTGGGTTGGGAGCAGTGATCCTGGGAATATTCTTGGTAATTTGGATTATGTACAGTACACGTGGTCTGAGGGCTACGGACTCAAAATTTATCTACCCAATGTGGTATCACTGGTGTAACTATTCTGGTGATGAAGAAATGCACAATTCCTTGTCTGCTTCTCGTTCCTTGTCATACAGGGACATAAATATGAAGGTCATTATTCTTTTAAACAAATGCAATAGAATTAGGAAACTTTACATGCTTTGAGAAGACCTTAGTGTTCAAATTGCCTATTATTAAAAAAGGAATTAAAGCTTATATTGCATGGGAACGCTGATCTGCAGGTTGAACTTGTAGGTAGTGAGAAAAGCTATTTTGACAAGACATTCTCTCTCCCAACTCCTGTGGACCGAGGGAATGAGCTGAAAGTGCCACTTAGGACACTCCTGGCTGGTTGCTGCCTCCTGAGTGACAGCAGAGGTGAGGGTGAGGGGCTGGAAGGGGAGAAGGAGTTATGCTCAGGGTGATTTATGAATTTCAAATAATTGATGTTTCCAACCAGTGTTCAGTTCTTCATCAGTGAGAAGCACAGCTTGTTTATCACGTTCTTAAATGGATGGAAGGAAATATGTGCATATTAATGTAAAAGGAAAAAAAAAGGCGCTTTATAAATGGCAGAGCGAAAACTTTTCCAAGAGATTTTAATGAGGATAGATAATGACATGGAGGAGTTTAACCGAATTTGGTTTTCAATCGTATCAGAAGGGACACTTAGTCATAGTTTCCATACACTTGTTCTTCTGAGGGGCAGTTGTATTGAAGAGAAATCTCCAAATCTGCTTGAGGGGGGTGAAATGCAGCTCTGGCTGCTTCCTCAGCTGGCTGGCCTTGGTTAATGGCATTTCTGGCCTAGGAAATATTTCCATTTACATGGAATGCTGACAGTTGAATGAGCTTCTCTCTACTTGCTCCAAACCAGAACATCCCAAGCTTTAGTTTAATCTCAGGTCAGGTTGCCAGGTGACCTTTAGATCATGTTGGTATTTGCACTGTCTATGAATAAAATCTTTGGTGTCTTTATGGATTTAAGGAGTTATTGACCAGTGGTTCAGACATGTTTGCAGCTTTTAAATAACTGAATTATTTTTTGTTAGAAGCCAAGGAAGAGAAGTGTGGCCCAAGTCAGCCAGGCCTCCTCACAGTGACTGCCCTGAGAGGTGCTCATGCTCCCTGTGTTTTCCAGGTGTTACAGTGAGGCAATGCCATTATTTTTGTGTGGCTTTCCTAATAATAATGAGGAATCTGCATGGCAAGCTGCTGGTGTCTGCTTCAGATCCCAGCCTGCCAGGCATATTTAATTTTTGCCGACGATATTGGTCTCTGGGATATAAGAATTATGTTGGATTAAGGTTTGGGTGTAGAAAGATTCTTGACTTTTAAACTGACCCCAAATTCCAGCCCTCTTCCTGGATCCTATAGTTAGAGAAGTGGTCAGTGCAGAGGAGATTAATGCTTAATGTTGTTTATTTGTGGAGTGGGACGCTGGAAGTTGGGGAATCTAAAGAAGTTGATCTCCAGCAGGAGAAGAGGAAGGAGCAGGGTGTAAACACCAGGCTTCTCCCTAATGGATATTAAAGTAGTTGGGGCCTGGAGCTCTCAGATCCAGTATTTAATAGATGAGCAGTAGCTGCAGCTGTCATGCTCTATAGTGGAACAGCACTATTACTATTTTATTACCTTTGATTAGTTGAAATTGTATCTTACAGCCAGCAAACCCCCCATAAATGCATTTACCAGCAGCTGTATTTCTGCCCAGCCCTGGCACCACGAGGAGCTGCTGCATTAGAGAGGCCCCATCCATCACGCTTTAGATTTGAAGCAATATCCTCTCCCTAAATTAACGTCATCACCTCCTAACAGCTGTGGCCACCAGCTCAGGGATGGTTGATGAGCTTGTCAGTGTTTCCAATATAAATTCTGCCTTTAATAGATTTATTTGTAAGTTAGACCTACTTAGCTATAAAAATCTGCTCTGGGTTGGAACTTGGCATGGAGGGGCTCTCCCTGGATGATTTTCTTCACAGTCCTTCTGTGCTTGATTGAAAACTTTTTGCCAAATCCAGTCAAGCATAATAAACTTCTGGAAATAGTAATTAAGGGTCTCGAAGGCTGTGGTTTTGGCCAAATGGTTTCTTCTGGGGGGAGCAGGCAGAATCTATTTGTTGATGTGATCTTCTGTCTCCAAAGGGTGCTTGAATATCATCCCATCCTAAATGGTTCATTGAGAAATGTAGGCCTCCCCTTCCCTCCAAAATATCAGCTCTGTTCCCTCCCCTGAGAATAACAGAAATGGGAACAAGAAAATTTCGTGTGGGTTTAACAAAAATGTGGGCCTATGTGTTTATTTTTGGTTTAACATATGAGATCTTTGAGTTTAAAAACACTTCAAAAAGAGAGAATTTCTTTATTTTGGATATAGTGAATCATTTCAGCTTCTATTTTCTGCCCTTGTTTCTTGGGTGATGCTAGACTTAGAAAACTCAACCCGTAAATATGCAGTTTGATTTAGCTGGCAGAGAATTTTTGTCAAATTGCAGTTTCTCTGAAAAAATAAATGTCAGTTTTTAGTCTTTAGTTGATAATCTATCACCTGGTAGCAGAAAACTTGTCCAACAATGTCCTAAAATGAGAGCTGGTAACAACCACACACTCAACATGTCTTTATCAGCAGAAATTTAAATATGAACACGTGATGACCAGATGTTTCCATTCTTACTGCAAGATAAGACATCTTAGCAATCCTTGTGTTTGAAAAGCAGGTGATTCATCAGTTATTTTTTGTGAGTTTTCATCCTGGTGAAATAAATTTTCAGACAGAATTCATGTAACTGCACAGAGAAGGTCCAGTGGATGCCAGCCAACCAAAGTGTGGTCCAGGCTTGTTCTTCCTCTTTTCCCAATTTGTGTTTCTACTCTGCAGGTTATTCTTTGTCAGGAGTGACCCAGCTTCCCATGGAAGCGGGAAAAACTGCCAAGGCAGCACTCAGCTTAGCATCTCATTCCCATTTATCTGCCAATTGTAATCTGTAATTAGCTGCAGTTTCCTCAAATGCTCCTGGCACAAACATTTTCAGGTCTACTTCAAACTCCATCTCGTTAAAGCATCACGAAAAGCAGCACCTCGACGCCCCTGCCATGTCACTGTGTGATTGCAGCTGTTGTTTATTCACCCACCAAAGTCCTCCTGCACACACAGCCAGGTGTGAGCGGCCTGGAGGGAGGAACAATATCTGAGTTTGACCTCTGATAAGGGTTTGGAGCAGTGCAAATCCAGCCTCCCTTCTGCTCCTTGGAGCTGCCTTTAACATCTTCAAAACATGTCAGCAGTGGAAGGAGGCATAATTCAAACAGTCCTGGAATACAAGGGGAAAATGAAAAATGGGGAGCTCTGCACAGAGCAGTAACACCATGTGCTATCAGCTTTCTTGAAGCCTTGTAAACCTGTCAGAAACATTCTTGCTAATAGTCCATAATACCTTGTTGTAGAAGTAGTAATCAGTGATTTCTGAACCAAACTGGCAATTCAGAAATGAGTCATTGCTCGCATTGATTTTTATTTTTCTTTATGTGGCCGGCATCTGTGTCGGGCAGGAACAGCAGCAGCAGCGTGTTCCCATCCCATTGTCACAGGCACAATTCAGGCCTCAGACAATGAGGCACGACTTTGACCTATCGCTATGCAAATTCCCTCCTGATGCTTGTTGATGGTGTAGCAAAACATGTTTTGACTAAGATCCGAAGGAAAGGCCACTATTAGAGAGCTGTAACTGAGCCATGTAGGGCTGAAACGAATAATTTGTTAGCAATTGCTTACCAAAACCTGCTCTTAAAAATTTCTATTAAGAACAGACATCGGGTCTAAGGAAACCTGTGTTTTCTGTAAACACGGCAGCATTCGATACAGCTGGGCAGGAGCATTATGGGATGTGCGTGCAGCTGGAGATAAGGAATGTTTGCAGGTGTTATGGAGGTCTTCTCAGGGTTTGGAGTGGCATTAAAGCACTGACAGTTCCCCCCCTGACTCGGCATCTCTGAGGCTGGAAAAGCCCTCCAGGATCATTGAGTCCAAGCTGTGCCCCATCCCCACCCTGTCCCCAGCCCAGAGCTCTGAGTGCCACCTCCAGGCCTTCCTTGGACACCTCCAGGGATGGGCACTCCAAACCTCCCTGGGCAGTTCCAAGGCCTGAGCACCCTTTCCATGGGGAAATTCCTGCTGATGTCCACCCTGCCCCTCCCCTGGCCCAGCCTGAGGCCGTTCCCTCTCCTCCTGTCCCTGTTCCTGGGAGCAGAGCCCGACCCCCCCGGCTGCCCCCTCCTGTCAGGGAGTTGTGCAGAGCCACAAAGTCCCCCCTGAGCCTCCTTTGCTCCAGGCTGAGCCCCTTTCCCAGCTCCCTCAGTCCCTCCCCATACCCCTGACTCTCCAGACCCTTCCCAGGTCCTTTCCCTTCTCTGGACCCGCTCCAGCCCATCGATGTCATTTCCCATCTCTGGAAAACTCCATCCAGCTCTAATCCATCACTTTTCAGGGCTTCCTTCTTTCACTGTCAAAGAGAAAATTTGATATTTTACAGCCCTCACTCTGAATGCTGACAGAGATGTGATAGTCCTATTCCGGGACTACCATTTAATGACTTTTGTGCCTAAAAGGGAGAAATCCAAACCAGGAATGAACCCTCTGGGTCCTGAGCCTGGAAGAGGTGGAGGCTGAGGCCATGGGTTATTCTGTACCATGTTGACTCTCTTCGTGCCGTAGGGACAAGAGCAAGGTTAGGAATTCTACCATGGTTTGATTTTTCTAAAGCCATTTTCCTGTCTGGCAGAAGAGGTTAAACTCGGGACACAGAAACATTTTCTTTTAAAGGCTTGACAGTGGCTTCATAAGGATTTCATGCTCTCCACCACTATTTCTGCTGGGAAAATCCAGTTGGTGTCAATATTTGCAGAGCTGAGAGTGGACCAGATATCAGAGATGGTCTGTGAAATGTTTGCAGTCCAAAACCAACCAGGAAACTCCCAGGCCTGACACTGTAATGATAAAGGATGACATTCCTCCAGATGCTTGCCAGGAGAAAAGTGAAACAGAATAAATAAATGCTCATCATTTTTTCTTTGCCCTGAATAAAAGTGATCATGGAAATAGATAATAATTGCAAAATATAATCATTGGGTTTAAAAGCAGCTGTCATGTGGACCAGTACTGAAAAAGGTATTGTGAGGCTGCTTAATGAAAAAGAAATATTGTTAATTTTCTTTGCTTAGGATTAGTTTCTGGGGGAAGGGATAATGTCTGAAGTTCCATCTTGAATTACAGTACTCCTTCTGGCATGTCCTTTGTGACTGTAAAAATGCACCTTCTCAGTATAACAAATTAGTTATTTCTTTATTTCCACTTTGACACTGAACTGAAAACTACAAAAAATGGTAGAAGATGAAATAATTTTCTTATCATTCTCTTATTCAGGAGCCAGTGGATAATTATCTCACCCTGGGGATGATTAACACTTGGAGAGGGAAATCAAAAAAAAATGACATGCAACAAGAAAAAAAAAAAATAAAAAGGAGGGAGTAGATATTAAGTCAGAAAATTTCTCCCCTTGAGATACTCCATGAAATTCCCGTATCTTAACTCTGGTTTCTTTACCATAAATTTTCAGAAGGCTTGATCTTTCTGTGTACAGAGGAATTATCTTTTATTAATACGGCCTATTAAGCTGTGTGTATTGGGTTGTTCATACTGGTGATAGTTCCTAAACTTTTAAAGCCATTTCTGGAGCAGCTTTGCAGTGAAATCCATGGCCGATACATAATACATGATGGTGTGCTGTGGGCTGCAGATTTCAATTGGGTTTTAGTTTGGGTCAGCTGGGTTACTCGCCCTTCAAGCATCACTTTCTATCAGAACTCTGTTCCTGTGTTCTTCTCTTTCCTCTCACAGCAGCAGCCACTGGAAGGGAATAAGGTTTGCTGCTGTTGTAAAAGAATCGGGAATTAACTCCTCCCCAATGTCCCCAGCACAGTTATCTGCTTTCTCACGTCTCCTGCTTCCTCCCTCCCGTGGCTGGGCTTCAGAGTGTGAAAAACGGGAATCTGGTGTTCGGAGAGTGCTCGGACTCCGCTGGGGCTCCCACAGAAATAAAGCACATTAGAGGCTGCCAGGGACCAACCCCCAAGGATAAATCCAGAAGCTCCGAGGAGGAAAATGAAAGTTCTGTTGAAACCTCTGTGTTTGTCGCAGCACATCCAGCTGGAGATAAGGCCTGGAATGATAAGCAGCAGATAGGACAGGACCACAACGTGAACTTGCAACAAGTTTATCTGAAATATATGTTTTATTTGCAGAGGGATGCTCCCTTAAATCGGTAGGGAGTGTCCTAGCCACAGCTTCAGAATTCAAAGTGTAATATTTTTTATCTGATTCTCCTATTTCTTTTTTCCTTCTGAAACAATTTCCTCATATAAGGAGGGGGCATCTCTTCACTCTTTGATTATTTTTTTAACTATTTGTTTTTTAATTAGCTTTTCTATTTAATTAGCTTTCCCAAACCACTCTCGATAGTATCAGAATATTTGTGGAACAATCCGAACTCCCTCTGGTGGTCAGACAACACTTTTGGAGTCTTTTATACCTAAAACCATCAGTTCAGGGTTTTTTTTCAGGGAAGGGTGGTTGTATCAATGGTTACATACTTAACTGTGAATTTTATGGTGTCTCTCATCAAATTCAGTGATGAATTTGGCATTTAAAAATTTAATGTCGTAGAGAAATTGACTCTAGCTGAATGACTGTGAACAGAAATTGTGTTCAAAAATTTTTATTAACATTTGTAACCCCACCCCTTTCAATGGGTAATTTCCTACACTTTAATCAGAATCCAAAGAGTTGCTTCCTACTGTGGTACCTCGTGCTGCAGCTTGTACATGAGACATGCACAATCCTTATTCGTTTTACACCATATTTCTGAAACAGGGCGAGGAACGAGCACCACAATTTAGGCAAAAGGAGGTTTCATAGGAGCTGTTAAAAAAAATCCTAACAGCAAATGTGTGCTCGGTGTTGTGGATGTGAGTGATCCGAGGGCAGTCCCGTTGGGAAGATCAGGTACTGAACAAAATGAAATGAGTTGGTTTGGCCTGGAATATGGAATTTAGGAGGAGACAACTATCTCGGGTACAGCCCCGAGCAGTGGTACCAGCAGTCCCACAGCTGCCTGTTTGCTGTTACTGCCTCTCTCCCTGTGAGAAATCCTCTCTCAGGTAACCCCGGCCTGCTGATGAGCAGGATGAAAACACTTCACAGATGCTACAGTTCCTGAGGAGTCACTGAAACAGCCCCAACCAGCTCAGCCCACGCTGCTCATCAAACCCCGACCGGGGCTGAAGTGCAACAAACAACCCTGGTAGGGTTTGGTGTTGCTTAGGAAATGCTCAGGGTGTTGTGTACTTTGAGTGGTTTAAATATGCCTCAAATGAAAGTGCCTCCTAAACTTAAACTTCAGGATTTGCGTGACTGCACTGACCATTATCTGTGCTGAACAGAACTGAGGAGCTCAAACCAGCCATACACCAAATTTCAGTTCCGACCTGTTTGAATGTGGCTTTACCAACAACCTCTAAACATCAGTTAAGGCACCCGAGTCACTGAATGGCAGTCCTGTGTCTATTAGAAGCACAGGATCATTAAGTGTGTCACTGCCTATCAATATCACAGCCGATGGTAGCAGATAAAAAACCTTTCTGCGAATATCTTTATCCTCTGTGACATTTTCAAGCCATTCCTAGGCGATGGCTCCCTCTTCAGTCCTGCAGCAGAGATCAACATCCATTTCTCTTGGCAAATAAAGTCGGGGGTTCTATATGAATAGTGGCAAACACATTCATTAGCTTTTGCAAAAACATTTACTCCAGAAAAGCTAAACAAAATAATGTGCTGAACATGGGAAGCTCATGGCTAAAATAATTTGCAGCTCTTGGACTCTGCTTCTCCTCCTGGGGTTATTTTGTTTTGAGTGCTTTGTCTGGGATGGAATATCAGGTCTTTGATCTCCGGACTGATTATGTGAGGTTAGCAAAATAATTGAGATGGAGGAAAACACCGATGATACAAGAAACAAATCCACTGAGCAATACAGTGTGTATTAAACTGGCAGCAAAACAGTTAGGAGGTGCACTCATGCAATAAGCAAACATGAAAAAAATCTGCACGCAGAAACACCTAGAGCGGGGTGAGCAGAGTGAACGAAGCTAATTCCAAGCTCAGGATGATAATTTAGGCCATTTCATGAGCTCATCCTCGTGTTGTTTGACTAATATCAGCAGTTTGCTCCCGTAAGTACTAAATGATGTTGAATTCTAATGGCCACTTAAGTCATGGAAACAATATAATTAGAGTAATAAATACAACTTCATGTTTTCGTAATTAGAGTAATAAATACAACGCCGAGTTTCTATAATTTACCTGATTGTTATCTGCAAATTATCGTTGTTATACCCTAGCCCTTGAGGGCCCAGGGAGTAGGGGAGTGGATAGACCAGAATGTACTGACTGTCCTCAAAATTATCCTGATTCCAGAGGGGGAAGATGGGTGGGGAAGAGCTGAAAATGTCTGGGAAGGTCGTGGTGGCTGCCCTATGTCTGCAGTAATGGCAGAACAGGTCAAGTAATCATGGAATCCCAGAGTGGTTTGGGTTGGAAGGGACCTTAAGGAACATCCCATTCCAACCCCTGCCATGGGCAGGGACACCTTCCACTGGACCAGGTTGCTCCGGGCTGCATCCAGCCCAGGCAGCTGGAATATGACAGTGGAGATAACGGTGATAGTTTCATAAAGTCTGCAGTTTTCCTAAAGTTTATACCCTTATTCCCTTTCACCTTCTACCCTGATTTTATTTCCTGTGAGGACCCAGAGAATCCTCTGGCATTTCATCTCCCGTAGTTAATACTCCTGTATTCCTCTGAAGAACCGGGTGTTTTACCACATCCCTATAAATTCCCATGCTGTGGCCAGGGCACTCTGTGGAAAACCACAGCAGCTGAAGCCCTTGGCACTGGGGCCCTTTCAAAAACTGAAGGTCCAAAAGGAGAAAAGAGCCACTGGAGCACTGAATTCCCGTTGATATTGGGATGGCACTGCTTCAGTTTTAGGTGTTTTTTTTAACTGTGTTTTAATGCAGGGAGAAATTACTCTTAGCTGAGGGCTGGGTCCTTGTGGGTTGGTACTTCTTTGTTTCTAACGTGTGAGGAGAGACAGGTCTGGGTGTGATGCCACACAGCTGCTCCAGAGGAATTAAAAACCAGGGAAATGAACTCACCACATTCAAAGAGCTTTTTAAGGGATGGATATCCAGGGGATGCTGCCACTCTCCGTGTCCTACAGCTGTGGCAACAGACCTAATTCTGTTTATTGATACACATTAGAGTGACGTAAATAAGTGATGTTGTGCCAACAGAGAATACAAAATTCACTTTGTGATGTTCTAAATGTGCAGTCCTTCTTATTTTTTTTTTGGTTGGTTTTCTTCTTCCAAGTTCACCTGTAAATCCTGTGCTGCAGTACCTGGCTCTCACTGGGGCATGTCTGGCACTCCTCACAAACACACTAGCATGGTCTGGGGATGGAAGTGCGACTTCCAGGGTAAATTCCAAATGCTCCAGATGTGCTGGAAGTGTCCAGACTAATTCAGATAATTTACGAACTGGGAGCTTGCCAGCCTTGGTGTGCATCAGTGTTATGTAGCTTTGCACCTGCTGCTGGGAAGTAACAAATTCATTAGGAAGTCCTGTGACTATTTTTTTTTTCTCCTGTCTGTGCTGAATAAATTGTTTCTGTATATCAATAGACATAGTAGGCAGTGGGGTATAAAGTTATTCTGTAGATGTCAGATTTTTGTTCTCAAAGGTGACAGGAGAAAAATTCAAGTGTCCCACTCACCCCTCCCCTGATGCCTTTGCCTCATCAGGAAATGATTCAGCAGTGCTGCTGCTGCTGCTGCCAGAGCTTTGTTCAGAGAGTGATGCATCAGAGGCTTTTTGGGTTTTATTTGGATATTTTTACTTTTTTGCCTTCTTTAACAGTTTGGTTGCATTTTTGCACTATCAGGGAAAACCCATCATTAATCTGTTTAAAGAAAATGATGACATCACTGTCCTCCAAGGCAGAAAATTATTAATTACATAAAGGTGGTGTCATTGTCCCAGGGAATCCCCCTGAAGTGTCCCAGGGGGTCACAGTCAGGCACAGAACCTTCCAGCAGAACAGAGCAGGCCAATTCATGCAAACAATTATTCCAACCAAAATTATTCACTAGCTGCTGGAAAAACAGTAAATAATTTACTCAGCGTGTACTATTTGAAAAGCTAAGCAGTAGCAAAGTAGCGTGAAAACATTATTGTCAAAAAATTTACGAGATCACTAGTGGGTAAGAAATTATTCATATAAATCCTATAGGATCCACTTCAACAGCTCTAATTCAAGTTTTCTGAGCTTTTAAAATCATTGCACTGATGGATCAGCCTTTGATCTCTGTTTATCTCAGGACAGGGATGTGGGGATCCTTTCTGGTGGGGCACAGCTGAGCTGCAGTACCCACATTTAGCGTTCATTTCCTTGCTTCCCTTGGCACCACGGGCACGGAATTCCAGGAATAAGCACACAAGAATCTCCCAGCTCTGACCTTTTCATAGATTTCCATTCTTAGGAGGTGGAGAATCCTATGGAAGGACAAGAGATTTTGGCTCTGCTTTAGGAAAAAGCTAAAATAAAAGAATATTAATAATAAAAATGGAGATACTCAGCGCTGGGATCAGTTTTCCCAGAACCCTGATCTCACATCCCATTCCTGGGAGCTGGAGAGAAAGGGACACGGGGCAGACCTAAACTTGTGCAACTGAATTAGGATCCATCTTCCACTTGCTCCTTCTCACTTGCTGTATTGAGGCTGGTTGAGGGTTTTTTGTTTGTTTTCATGGGATTTGTTTTTGGGGGTTGTTTCAAATTAGATGATCAATATCTTGAGACTGTTAAGAAATGCATCGAGTCAGTGTTTCTTGTGCTTGCAGGGGACACATTCACTTAGCAATAGGATTTTAGTCCCCTTTTTTCTATCTCTGAGACCAATAATGAAGAAATTGTGCACAATAACCCCTCAATGTTTCTGCAACAAACCTTTATTTTAAACCTAGGCTTACGCCTAGCACAGAAATACAAATTGTGCACTGTAAGACAGGGGTAACGTTTTAAATGGGTGGGTTAGATTGGCATTTAATTTGCATTTCAAAAGCATTTATTACTAGTTAATGAACCAATTGGTTGCTCAAAGAGCACTTAGTGAGATTTATTGTCTTATCAAGGAGCAAGTCAGTAGCTAAATACCAGAGGTGGCACTTGTCACTGCCAGTGTCACTGTGTTTTACCCACTCAGGAGCGGCTGATAGAGAGGGCAGCTGCGGGCTGGTTGATGGATGAACATTGGCAGACACCCCTTTAAAAAAGGCAAGACAACCGCACATAAATAAAATAAGAGCAAACACAGGTGTCTGAGTGGAGAATCCACCTGATGGTCCCCAGATCAGAGGTCCCACTCACAACGGGTTTGGATTCAGGTTGGTCCTAAAGAAATGAGTCAAAGAGAACTTTCTGTACAGCATCGACTAAACGACCCTAAAACATCAGTCTGGTCTTGGCACAAGAAAGCCTACAAAAGGTTTATAAGTTGTGCAACGTTTAAGAAATTTCCAGTGTTTTATTTAGGATAAAGATGTATTGTTTTATAGAGAGCCTTGCTCAGTATTCCAGTTCCCACTACCCACAGGATTTTGTTGTCTCCTCAAAGCATTTTGGTGACTTTTCTTATCCACGTTTAAAAAAAGAAGCGAATTCCTTTCAAGGTCTGAAAAGTAACCTAGTAAACACTCTGACTCTTGGTTTTAAACTCTCTCCTACTTTTTAGTTTCAGAATTCCCTCTGAATTCTCCTGAGACCAGAAGTCAGCTGTGCCTCCTCCCTCCCTGTGGTTGCTGCATCCCAGGAATCTCTTTAGGGAAAACTTCTCTCTGAGTTTTCTTTGTTTTCCTTCAAGAAATGTGAGGCAGTCTGCCCTACTCTCCTTCAGTAGAACTCAGCAGAAGTGACATAATAAATTAGTATTTTAGTTCTGTTTGAAATGCAGGGGCTTCCTTGTTCCTTTCACCACATCTGCTGCTTTGGATTTCTGTTTTCTCTTGCTCTGCCATCTGTTTTTAGCAATAGCAAGATTATAATTTTCAATTTTCGGTGAAATAAAATGCCTCAGGTGTTAATTCATGCTTCACTGGTATCATCCCCTGCTTTATCAGTGCTAAATATGGATCACTGTCTGACTCTGCATCCTTTTTCATTAGCCAGTTTAGTATTCTGGCATGATTTGATTCACCTTATTGGACTGGAAATAATGGCCACAGTCTGATTTCTGTCTAAAGCTAGACTACAGGGAGAACTGCCTGAACTCATGCATCCTCATTTGGATCCTAGAAATATTGCTGTTACCACGTCCAGTGTTTCCAAATTGTGAACTTAATTTCGGTTCGGAGCAGCTCATTTTCAGTGCAATAGAAATACCACTCCTGCTCATTACTCCTTCCTTATATTTGGCAAATGGAAATTCCGAGTTTTCCTGGGGAATAATAGACACAGTTTATTCTGTTTCTTACGTGGCAGAACTAACTGCTTTTATTGAGTGACTGCCACGCTCTGCCCCCAATAATATTTCCTATTAATGTTCTATGTTTTGAGGCACCTTCAGTTACGTTGTACATGGTGCTGCAATTATTTTGCACTTTGTGCTGCTGCAGAAGGGTTCTGAATAACCTGATCCAGTGGAAGGTGTCCCTGCCCATGGCAGGAGGTGGAGTGAGATGTCCTTAAAGGTCCCTTCCAACCCAAACCATCCTGCGTTTCTGGGATTTGAAGCTTCCATTGATTTACAAGCAACCACAGGCTGTTGTCTGTGCCATTAATTAGTTTTCCAAATTTTGTTCAATATCCATACTCCTCCCTGTGCTCAGCAGCCCCATTTTCAGCTGCCTGAGCTGTGAAAATCCAGCTCCAAAGGACAGATTGTAAATCCTGCAAATCCTCCTGCCTGCAGTGTGAGATTCAGGATATCCAATGCATCCTGGATGAAGTTCTTGACGATGAGATTTGATCCTCATTTTCCAAATGCACCACAGAAAACCAGCTGTTTCCTCCACTCCAGCCTGTGAAAGGAATTCCTGGAGGAATCAGCTTCTTCAGGGACAGGTGCCAACCCCAAAATTGACTAAGACTGACAACTTAAACAATTAAAGCTCAGTTTCTAGGGCAGCTTTGACAGTCCTCAGGTGCATGAGGACACCTCAAACACAACTCATTTCTAAGTTATTTTAGATTTTAGGAGCTGGACTCTGGCGGGCCAGTGAGCTGTAGAGTCAGGAATCTCAGCTGCAGAGGAGAATCTCTGTTCCTGAAGAGTGGATTTCCAGAGAATTGCAGATCATTTTAGGATATTGCATAATTTTTAAGGGATGCTGTAACAGACAACTCTGTTAATGCTTATCCAGACCGTTGTAACTCTTTTCACAGGAGGAATACACTGTGCTAAATTTGGAACAAAGCGCCTTCCAGGAATGATTTTAATAGCCAAAATAAAGAGCCTGCAAGTTAATAAAAAAAGAAAAAAAAACCCTGGAAAACTGTTGAACATGAATGTCAACATTTTTAATGGATTGCATTTTTTATTGTGTGCTGCATGTTTCTGTCAGGGGAATATGACAATTATAAACTAGGAACAATAATGAGGGTTTGAATATTCATAGGCAATTAAAATAGGTCTCCGTGCATTTTGTCGGTGCCCGGCGGGAAATGTTCCTCATTTTTTAGGAATAAGTGGTTCACAATCCTTGGTGAAAAATGTGGGGTGGAAATCAAAACACCAAGCAGGGTGCAGCACTAACAAAGTTCAGTTGATGATGGGGAAGGAAAAACAAATGTTACAGCATTGATTATAATATAAATAATATATATAAATGTGTAGCTCTGTGTTCCAATTGACATTGGGTTCTCAAAATCATGGAATATCCTGAGCTGGAAGGGATCCACAAGGATCAGTGTGGAAAAAAACTACTTCAGCTTAGGTTTTAACAGGTGTAGGGACACTTTCCACACCTCTGAACATTAAATATCTGTTTAGAATCAAAGAGTAAATGCAAAAATCCCCAAACAAATATGGAAAAAAGGGGATGACCCAGTAGAAGGTAAGAAAATAAAAGGGAATGTTAAAATAACGGGTGGATGTACATGTTAAAAATCCTTGAAGCAGCACTTAAAGATTTTCCCCACAGTTTTATCCTGGTACAGCTAAAAGTTATTGGATTCATCACATTAAATGGACAGTTTGGCTTTCAGAGCTTGTCAGACTACGAGCAGATGATCAGTTTGCTGTTGAAGATGAACGAGCCCATGTTTTTCAGGGATGCAGCCACGTTTTCCAGTGGCTTTTTCTAATATTGTGCTTATTTCTGAAACTTAAACAGGGACTGCTTCAGAATTGCTCCCTTTTAAGAAGTGTTTTCCTCAGGAGATCCTTTTATTTCTGGTTTGGTGTTCAGGAAATATTGATGGCTTATTCATGTGCTGTGACATTGAGTTGTCACCAGCCCAATTTTGTTGTCATGCATGTCAGTGCTTAACGAGAACCTTTAGCAACTTCATCAGCAGCTTTTCAGGAGGGATCCTGTGGAAAGAAGGCAGCAGAAGCAGCAGGGACATTTTGGCAGGAATTTTCCTAGGTCCCGGGCTGACAGTCCCCATTGGAATGACGCCTGGAATTCTCCTGCAAACAATTCCTGAGCGGCAAAAATGGCAAAGAAAGGTTAAGTGTGACGTTAGCCTCGTCTCAGAGTTGATTGATGAGCTTGCAGAATGTGCTGGAGAAGAGTTTTCCCTGGCAGTTGCTCCAATCCACTTTGGAATGCTGTATTCCACTGGGGTGGCTCTAGAGCTGTGTCCTCGGCGGCACAAAGGGGTGACTGCGATGGAGAACTGACCTCAAGACAAGCTTAGGGTTCTAAAGATAACCTTAAATATTTACCATTGCTCCAAAAGAGGAAATTTGGTAGCTTTGCCTTGACTTTACAGCTCAGGAGGGTCGGGCAGAACTTGCACTCAGTAATTCCAAGGTGATTTTAATTAGTTTCCTCTCATTACAGGCAGCATTCTGAAGCAGGAGACAAAACTGAAATGACAAAGAATTTTAAAAATGCCACACTTACTTCTGAATATTTCTGTGGTAGGATCACAGTCCCATTTGATGCCCAGGTGTCCTCACAAGAGGTGTGTACCTGCCTGTGGGAGCTGTGGCTGCAATCCCCAGCCTGGGAATGTTCAAGGTGGGGCTGTTGCACAGTGATACAAACAGAAGAGCCTCAGATGTTTGGGCAGCTTTTTATCTTTGTGTTTCAAGTATTTTTTCCTTAGACAAATTCACTTTTAAAAACGAGGTGCGAAGAGGTGAAATGATTGTTGTGTGTGCCAAGAGTTTTAGCCTTAAAAGAACTATTTAATATTTCTACCCCTGGGCTGTTCAGGCTGGGGCCAAGTCCAGCTCTCCTCCGGTTGATTGAGTTGTACCTGTGCCTTCCTTAATCCAACATGGACTTTTGCCTAAAATTTTTCCTTTCTCTTTCTTCCTTTCACCCGCTTTGACCCCAAGATGTGATTTTCTGGGCTTGTGCGGGTGATGCTGTGGCACGAGGGAAGTGAAACGTGTCACTTGAGTCTATCCAGCTTCTCAGTCACTCAGCTGAAGCTTTTATTTGTCTTTTCTTTGTGGGCAGGTTAATTTCTTGCAGTGAGTTGCACGTTGAGTGTGACAGTGACAAATCTGAGTGCATGGAGGGGACACAGTCCCAGCAAACTTTGCTGTTCACCCTGAATTTAATGGATGGATCCAAATATTTGTTAAGTTTTCCTCTTCCAGACATGGAACTGTGTCAGCTTTATGTCATCTCCATTTTCTTTGGTAACTTGTATTCAGGAATATATCAGAAAAAAAAGAATTTCTTGAATTTTATAAGTAGGGAATTGAAATTCAAACAGAAAAACTTACATTTAACACGTCCTTGTTCCAAAATTGGCAGGGAGTATGAAAGGTTTTTTTTATTTTCCTCTGCCAGCTTGCTTAATAAAGCCCAGCAAACATCCTTACAAACGTGGAGACTGTGCAATTGCTTCAAGAATTTTATTTATAAAATAGCAAATCTGAGTGTTTTGATTTCTTTAATACTTCCAGGGTTTCTAAAGCAAAATCAGTGCACATACGTGAGATCTTTGGGCATTGCCAAATTTGCATTTCTTGATTCAGAAATTATCAATAGGAGAACATTCCCAGCTCACTGTAAAGCCAATACAGAAGCTTTATAAGGGGTTTTTTCAGGTAGCTAGTTGTATGGAAATAAGCATTTCCATGTCCTGTTTGGGTCTGTATTTAGGATATCCAGCAGTCCCTTTAGTGTGAAATCAAGAATAATAAGAAATATATCCAGGAACCTCCAACCTGAGAACTGTGGGGGGAAAAAACAACAACACAGGCAACGTAGATAGAAAAATTTAACCAACCCAAGGACTTCAGATGTGTTTTAGTTTGCCAGGTTGTAATTTTTACTGGAGATGCCACAAAAAAGAGGGATCTGTATTAACAATGTGCAGTCTGTGTGCTGTTTTCAGCTTTCCCCCTTAACACAAAAAATACAGAATTGAGTTATAACCAAAAAATATCAGCCAAGTCCAAACCCTGATAAACTGTTTTAATTTTGTTCCCTCAAACAGGTTCCATCATATATAAATAATAAGCTTAAAAGCTGTGGCCATTTGCTGCACGAGTTCTGGGAAGTCATTTTCCAGCTCACCTTTCTTTGCCTACCACAAGCCTGAAATCATCTGCAGAGTCAACCTTTTACATCTCACTTCCAACTTTTCTCCTTGGCAAGGAAGGCAGCGCTGAGGAAACTCTCATTTTGTCAGCAAAAATGGTACTGGCTCTCTGAGGAAAGAAACGCAGAAACTCACCGGGGACTAATTTCTTTAACATATTAAAATACATTTTTACATGCCAGGATATTACATTGTTCTTTGATGTCCCAGCATGTAGCAAATGATTATGGTTTCATTGTGGCTGTTTGCAAGATGATGAGTGATAAGGTAAGCTCCGTGCTTTCCAATTTTTTTGCTTCTGCTTCGCAGGCCTCGATAAATAATTCATGGAGCAAAATTACTGTCCCAGAAAAAGGCAGTCTGTTTCATCAGCCCTTTCACTCTTTATGGATTAACACATATAATTTTTTAATGTGCAACATCGCTGGAGTTTGGAAGAATAGGGAGTTTGTTGCTCTCTTTCACAGAGTGCTCCAGCAAAGACTTCAGGAAAAACTGGGACAGCCATGAAAATGGTGTTTTAGGCCAAAGAAGAATAATACAGCCAGCAGTGTAAATGATGCTGTTATGGAGGCATTTTAAGTTTTGCCAGGTAATAGGAGAACACGTGCGAAATTATATGAAATGGAGGAAGAAGAACAGAGAAGAAAATTGAGTTATTTGGAAGGGTTAGGTGCTGGATCTGTAGCTCCTGTAAATCCTGGCTCTTTCTTTCCTCTCAATAGCCTGATGCTGACATTTGCTGGTTGCAAATTTGCCCAGCTGATGTGCAAAAGGAGTGGGATCTGTGATGGAAACCAGAGGGAAATGGAGAAAACATTTTCAAGTCCTGCGTGTCAGCAAGAATTAACAACAGGCATTTTAAGATGCTGTCCTTAAAAGCTGTTTTAAGGCAAAAACCCAACAAACCATCAGTTTCTGAACCTTGTTCCTAAACTTGCCTCTTAAACCCCTGCTGCGTTTGTTTCCACCACGTTGTTCAGCTTGTTTGAGGTTCTGAGTCTCTAAAGAGGAAACTCTGTTCATCTTCAGAGCATTTGAATTTCTCTTACTTACAGGTGGAGTTGTATTCCAGTTGTTCCAGTGGATCCAACTCTTCTCCCTGTCACCTGTGCTGTGGTTCCTCACCCCACAAATCCTCCTGGAAGGTTTTCTCCACACCCGGCCCAAAGGTTGTGAGTGCTGTTGGTTTTTAACAGAGCAACAAACCCAACTCCTTTGGGCTTCCTGGAACTGAGCACTGGGCAAGTTCTGAAAGGGAAAAAAAACCTGTAACCTACTTTCAAATGGTTGCATTGTGTGAGAAATGATGGTGATTGTTCTCCCAGGTATTAATCAGCTCTTTTTGATGTGGTGGTTAGAACCTATTTAAAAGGAAATTTCAGATACTTGGGACCGACAGTCAGCAGATTGGGTGTAAATCTGGTCGAGGATGCTTCATTCATTCAGAAAGGGAAGTTTTAATTTAAGGGAGCATTAATTTTGTCAAATATATAATGCAAGAATTAGAAATATTTTGGAAGTGTCAGAATAGGTGTTCCTAGCATTTTCACAAACCAATCCATACCTGTTCTGTTTTTATTTAAATGCCTTTATTTAAAATGCAAACCCATAATATGTTACTCATGGACAGTAGGGCCATCAAGGTTATTAAAAAAAAACCTTGGAAGAGCTAAAATATTTCTCCCTCCACCAACATTCGTTTTTATTCTTTCCTGCAGAGTTTTTTAGAATTTTTAGTCTAGTATAAATACAATAATTTTAAACACACCAATATTTCTTTACCAGTCACTAGAAATATTTCTGTGTATAAATGCCGGAATTTATGAAACTATTGTAGTGTTTCCATTTTGATTTATGAACATTCGGAACATGGATTAAGACCCTTCCTTTCCCTAAAGGAAGAGCACTGATAGATTTAAAAACGGAGGTATTTTTTGGTTCAAAATGGGATGTAAAGCATGGATGGCTCAGCCCCTGTGATGTCTTTGCAGCTCTCTGTTAATATCTCTGTTATGGAATCACGGCTGTAAATCTTTACATCAGCCTGCAGTAAAAGGGGAAAGGATGAAATTTTTATGATGGCTGGTGTGAGAGATGGGTTGTAGGAGCAATAATAGGATGGCCCTGGAAGTTGCTTCTGCTGGAAAAAGGGAAGGTGTTCCTCTCGTTAATCCGCTCCTTGTGGAAACGAGAAGGGAAGACATTAAAAGGAAAGGCCACGTGCCTGAGGGCTAGAGCTGAGCAGTTCATGGTTGTCCTCCAAGTGCAGCCACAATGGTTAATTCTTGCTGAGGTTCCACTCACCTCATGGCCGGGTGTTGGAGTGCACTGGGTGGTGGCAGAGAGATGGGCCCTGAGGATCAGAGAGGGGCTCTGTCCTGGGCCCGGAGGTGACCCTGGGAGTGCATCCAGGTCACCGGGGATGGACTGAGAGAGGATTGTGTGTTTATGGACAGACTGGGCCTGTGAGAAGTGTTCATTGGAGTTTGGGGCCTTATAGGGCATTGTTTGCCTGTTACCATAATGGGTAAAATCTGTGCAATGCCCCAGGTGATTGGGGGACACTGTGGGGAACATCTTTGCTGTTTATAGGATGTGATATCCTGCTGGGTGCTGGGATTTAGGGGATTCTGACTGCGCAATAAACGGCTTTGCCTTTCTCCATCTGATGAGCAAGGTCCTTGTCCCTGTGTCAGTACTGCAGCTGGGAACAGCTGGAAATAGGAATAATGAGGTGAGACGGGGAATGCAGATTGCACTGGAGCTGTGGTGTGGGATCCTGGCAAGAGTTCATTCCCTGTAGCAGGAAACAATGATGGAAAGGGAAGGGACCTTAAAGCCCACCCAGTGCCACCCCTGCCATGGGCAGGGCCACCTTCCACTGTCCCAGGTTCTCCCAGCCCCATCCAAGCTTCCCTTGGACACTGCCAGGGGTCCAGGGGCAGCCGCAGCTTCTCTGGGCACCCTGTGCCAGGGCCTCCCCACCCTCACAGGGAACAAATTGCTTTCTAACACAGTGATGCTAAATTATCTTCTCTTTTTTATTTTTAACCACTAAAAGATGTAAAAACGTTATGCTATCTATGTATCATTCTCTGTATTTTTAAGCAGACACTGAACAAGGTTGTGCTTTATTCCAGATGCAGCTAGGCAAGATTCCAGTGAGGTATTTATTTAGAAGAAAGGCATTTTATTTACGAGGCCTTCAGGATGCGTTCCACTTTATGAAAAGAAATTAATGTAATTTTGAAAACTAGAGAAAATAGCTGTAATTGCACTGTGCTTGTAATGGGATTCTTGTGGCAAAGCATCTGTCAGGGGATACAGAACCCTGTGGAAAAAGACATTTTCTGAAATGGATGGTTCCATGGTGCTGCACTGCTTTTACTTGTAGGTGCTAAAAAGCTGGAAGCAGAGAAATTCTTCAGCCTTTTCTCAATATTCTGTGAGCAGACTGTCTTTCCTGTGTAAACTATTTTAAACAAGGTCACAGTTTCATAAACTTCTTGCACCCGCAAGTTGTTTTGCAAGATTGTTATGGCTTCGACTTTGAAAATATTTTGGAACAGGTATCTTAGGACTTGGCCAATCCTCTCAAGGGGTGGATGGCCGAGGAACCAATTACCTATTGC
Organism: Struthidea cinerea; assembly: GCA_013397865.1. NCBI lineage: Eukaryota > Metazoa > Chordata > Aves > Passeriformes > Corcoracidae > Struthidea > Struthidea cinerea. The sequence goes on along the minus strand of VZTI01000538.1, from coordinate 1,677,108 downwards.
CACTCAACACACTTTTTGCCATCTATCCTATAAAAGTAGCTAGAAAATTATTAAAGCAAAAAGCTTCGGCTTCCACTGTTCATGAGCCTGGACTCTGTGGCGTTTTCTTTATGCGCCTCGGACGTGACAGCGACATTTACTCAATTCACCAACTCCAGCCCAGCTCCAATCCTGCAGGAACGAGGAGCAGCAGTTCCACACGTGCCTTGTTTATGTTGCATTTATGACCCCATGATCCATTTTTTTAATGGTTTATGGCTTTGGAAGCTGTGATCACATCCTACCCCTCTCTCCCCCATAAAATTTGTTCCCCCGAGCAGCTGTTAGATTGCTGCTTTAGGATCTATATTATCCGTGTTATCCACTTAGGGCTCCATTTATTATTGCAGTGATGTGAGGGGTCTTCGGTTTGTGCCTCTGGTGCTTTCTGCAGTCATTAATTTCTGCACCGCAAATTTATTTTTAATCATGTCAGGACAAGCAGCAGATGAATGGTCTTTGCTGGAAAACATCTGTATTCCATGGTTGGATTGGCAGGAGCTCCCCTCCTGCTGCTGTTTTTTGGGATAAAGTGCTGCTGTTTTACTTTATCCTGGTAAATAACTCGGAGCTGGGAACAATTCTGAAACATTGTGGTAACTTTGATTACCCTGCAATAACCAGAACTGCTGCAGAACTTTGAAGAGCAGAAATTGGATGCTCTGCATCACTTGTTTATTATTTTATTTACCTTTGATCAGGTTCTAAAGGTGTAATGAAATGAAACGTGAAAAAAATGCATTAAAGTAACAAATATTTGATGTTGTGAAGCTCAGGCTTGAAACATTTGGGAATTCTCTCAGGTTTCCCTTGCTGGGGAGCAGAGGCAGAATGGGTGCAGAGCTCTCTGTGGTGGCTGCTGGAAAACCCTGCCCGGAATTAAGCCACAACTTCAACTATTTCAAGGATAATCTCAATTTAAAAGTGAATTTTTAGTATTTAATTTTGATCCAAAATACTGATTTATATTGTTCCACTCACCAGAACATTCAGCCAGCCCAATTTATTACTGTAACAAACTTTTTTGAAGTTTTGTTAAAAAAATTTCAAATATTTGGGATCCTGTTGATATTTCATTGGCAAGTTCAAATATCAGCCAATTTCTGCTGAGGGGTTTAACTTTGTTCTTCTTGTTCTGAAATTGGGAAGTATCTCCCCCCATTTAAGCAAAATTTATTGCAAGTGACTAAAACATTTCTGTTCTTAAAAGTGTTACTTCAACTCAGACTTAAGTGGAAACAAGGAATTTCTTTTCCTTCCAATTTTTGTGTTGTAATGACAGTAAGATGTACCAATAAGATTTTTGGTTCAAAGATGTTTTTTCCTAAATGTTTGGATGGGTTTTGGGTTTAGTAAATATGAATGAATTTTTTCAAGGAAGAAAAAAATGGAAAGCAACTTAAAGATGGGAAGAGAAGTGTTATGGAGCCGGGCTTGTGTGTTGTTTACATCTTTCTTTATTGGGAAAAAATGAAAGGAATCATTTAAATAATACACATCTGCTGAAGAGGACCTGGTTAAAACCCAAATATTGCACTTGATCCTAGAGCTTGACCTAAAGTCGGCCAGAAATTCTCTCATCATAGTCAGCATTATTCTCAAGAGATTCCTTTTGAGCTTTAAGAAAGCATAACAGGTATTAAAATGTAACAACTAATGTATGTTTAAAGAAGGGAAATCTGCTTAAATATCTTGGTTAGAGACTAAAGCAGCTCTACAGGTCTGCTGTAGAAATCCTAACGAGGAGTTTACTTGCTGGAATTATGAACCTTGATATTTTGAGTGACTGATGACATCCTAAGTCAAAAAAGCTACTAGTCGTCGGAATTGTGGTTAAAAAACTATCTGGCAAAATAACTAACAAATAGTTATGGTAGTGTACTTTCTTGTTCTCCTGGCTATCCAAGGAGCAGCCTTTAATTATGATATGGCTCTACACAAGAGTAGAGACTTCACATTGTTGATTTGTGTTGATAAAACCAGTTTTGACAGGTGTTCTGTTCAATATTCCATCCGAGGTTCTGTCCACCACTTACACAGGAACTGAGAGAGGCCAGTAAATACCTGCAGAAGATGGTTTCTTTGGAATTAAGTGGATTCAGAAGGCCCCATTTGATTGAGTAACTTGCTAAGCTTGGGTTTTTTTAGTTTTGTGTAGTCATTGGGGTTTTTTTAATCTCAACATGACTTGACAAGATGAATTCTTACTTTGTAATTATGTCTGTGCTAAATTCATTTTCCACTGATCATAACTCTTCTGGGAAATCCACTGTGTCAGGAGGAGTTTTCTGGTTAACAGATATAACTAGAGCTTGCTTTGAAATGTGTGAAATGTTTCAGTCCAAAAACAAATTAAGAGCATTGTGATTGCATATTCGAGTAACATCTTTAGCATCACACTTCATAAAGAGTTCTGGTTTGAAATCTTACTGTCACTTGCAAAAGGAGATGTAAAAGAATGGGAAAACATCTCTGGCATCATACAACTATATCTAAATAACTAAATTTATCTTAAATAAGTGAAGATTATACTTTGCAATCTGTCATGGGCTCGTCTCTGTAACTGAGGGACATATTTAATTTCTGAAAAGCAAAAAGCTGGTAAGGACTTGCTTTTTTAGAACAAAATGCTGTAAGTTTTTCTGGCCTTAATTTAAATTTTGACGCAATCAAGTCCTGTCCTTTCCTCACCAGAGGCCTGGCAGAAAGTCTGTGACTCTGTTGCCCGTCACCTCGGTGAGGGTGGCTTTCTGGGCTTTCCTCTTCTCATCCTTTCTTCCAGACTCACTTCCTCTCATCTTTCTCTGCTGGAGCCCTGCCCCAAAATCTAATTCTCAAGAACCTATCAAGGAGGGATTATTTTATGTATTGATGTATGTATTGATGCTTATACATGCATTTTTCAGCTGATACAAATGGAAAAGGATTACATAAATTTTATCTCTGATTCAATTTCCTCCCGCTGCCCCATTTATTCTTGATGTTCTTTAGAATACGTCAAGCCAGCAAACATCATTTTTCCATGGGTCAGAAACATCTCTAGAGATGCTTTATGTCTGAAGCCCTGGATATAAAAACGTTTGCTGCATTTGTGACCCAAGTGAGCAGCACCAGCTCTGCAGGGCGGGCTGGGCTCCAGGACAGGTTCTCCAAGCCATTCCCAGCTCCCCGCAGTGCTCTGCACACCTCCTTGCAGGGCTGAAAATCCCCGGAGCTCTTTTGTCTTGAACGGGATGTGGTTTGGCAGAACATGCTTTATATCAGCTGTAGAGCCCTGTGGAGTGGTGATAACCTGCTCAGCTGTCAGGGAGCTGCTATTTCACAGGGCTTTTAGGTGACCAGAACTGCTCATTCATAAGCCATGAAATAGTGCTGGGTATAGGGGCTGGTTGTGCAGGTTGTATATGGACTCAGGATTTCCAGATAGGGTGGCTGAGACACCAGTGCCTCCAGCATGCAAAATGACAGGACACCCATCATCATCTGTTTCATATTTTGCTGATAATGTGAAATGTTGGCATTTTGCATAAGTGGTGATTTCACTGTGAAATTAGCAATCAAGAAAATCTCAGTTTTTCTCCCTCTTAATGAGACAGAGAAATCAGTTCAAACTGGGGAAAGTGTTCTGTACAGCAGATAGAAAACAAATGTTTGCAAACTAGATGGATGACAGATTTCTTTGTGTTTTATCGTTCATCATACCCCAAAATTGAAGCCTTTATGGCTGGTGGTGTGGCCATCAGGAGGGGAAAACAGCCAGTCCTGTTGGGAGCTGAGGGTAAATCCAGGGAAGCAGAGTGCACATCTTTCTGGGAAAGGGAACATAAAGAGTGTCTGACCTGAAACACCAAATGCTTGGTTTAGACTCACTTCATTTCTGAAGGTTTCAGCTCACACATTTTTAGATCTACTGTTTCATCATTGTGTGAACCAGAGAAGATTTTCAGTGTCTAGACTACATCTTCTGCACAATCGTGTCTGTCTTGATTAATGACTGAAATCTGCAGATGAATTGCTTGGATTCTGTCCTTGAGAACTGCAAGAGGAAGGTTGCCAGCAGAAAATGCTATTTCTTCCTGCTAGACGTGTTCCTTGAAAAAGCTGATCTTCTTCTGTAGTTACTGAAACAATATTTCTCTTGATTTTATTGCCCATTTCTGCCTTTTCCTTGAATAAATGTGTCCAGCTCCCATTTTTCAAGGGGAAGGCATAAATAGGTGGAGCACTTTGAGTACCACCTCCCTGAGGAAGGCCCAGGCTCATCACCAGGCCTTGGCTGTGATCCCCTCGGCCAGGCAGAGTAATCCCACCAGCCATCAAACCCACTGATTGGAATTTGGGACATAATCTCTCAAAAAACTGAAGATTTATTGGAGAATAAAATGCCCGAAGCTTCCAGCCTATAAGAAACTGGTACTGCAATGGTGTGAAATGGGTAAAGATCGTGTTGCCTTCCATATCCCATAAATTTGTCCAAGGAATAGACCCTTCCCTGCAAGCCTCAGTTAATCAGGGTGTTTTAACCACTGCTTTCTCAATATTCTAAGGCTTTTTTTCCAGGATGAATATAAATCATTCTCCCAATACGAGCAGATTTCAGTTAAATGTCATGTTCAGATGAATTATAATGATCAGGGAAAAAATACACAACGGGAAAAAGGTCTGGAGAGGAAAATTCATATAAGGAATTCATTCCAGGCTTGTGTTTTGGAATTAGATGACACAGTAGGAAATGGGAAAGTGAGCCTGTTCTTCATGATGGAATAACTGGTATTATTCCAGAAAACCGATGGAGATGGTAAATATAAATCATAGACTTTCTAAGCATTTACATCCAGAAAATGAATGTTTGCTTAAATCTGCTACCACTGTTAGTATTTTAGGGATGATTTGATTAAGTATTTTTCAGAAAACAACCAATGAAAGTTGTTTTTTTCTTGGTAAAATTAACAGCCAGAGATCAGTAATGTTAAAGAATTACGGCAAACTTGATTTTTGTAATTGTGTAGAAAAACCCCTTTCTGGATAAGAGATATTTCAGAGTACAGGTGGAAATACTCATCAGTTTGGACAAAGAATTAATTCGTAGCTCTTTACTTACACGTTTATTACTGAAATGTCACATTAAGAGACTTGTAATTCATTGTATGGAATGCGTGGGGATAAAGTTAAAAACAGGAGTTGGTGGTTTCTCTGTGCACCTCTGAGAACATTCCTGTGAGTAAAATACTTGTAACACAAATGTAGAACCTTGAAAACATTCCTGTGAGTAAAATACCTGTAACACAAATGTAGAATCTTGTCCTGACTTCAGCTAAGAAGTAGTGGCAGATATTTCCCCAAATATACTAATTTTGAGTAATCTCATGGCTAACAAATATGGACAGAACGTTATTTATTTGTTGGTTCCAGGGAGAAAACACTGTCCCACGTTTCAGACATGAATATTTTATGTACTACTGAAGGTTTAATAGAAATCTATTAAAAGGGGGTGCAGGCAGATTACCACAGATCTTTCTGCAGATGTTTTGGTGTCAGATACGACTCAGTACGAGGCCCAGGAAAGCTGCAATTCTAACCAGTGCTCTCCTCTGATTTATAACACCTCTGTGGTGTCAGTTCCCACCTAGCAAACAGTAATAAAGCTCTCAGATAGAAGATTAATGAGCATAATTCATGCACCACTGGACTGGAAATGGGATGCAAACCTGGAGTTCAGGTGCAGCAATTATAGAAGGGAGAATTGCAAATGTTCTTGGGAATGTTTCAGTCTGACTTACAAACTTTTACCAAAGTTGTTGCTCTTCCAAAAAAAAAAAAAAATAGAATATTTTAAGATTTCTATGCATGCACGATATAGATTTTAATTCTCTTAATTATACATGAGGGTTATGTGTGTGAATATGTGAGGACAGCTGTGCCTGTCACTTCATTCCCCTGAGCACCAACGTCCCAGTCCTGCCAGGACTTCTTGCCTCCCAATCGAACATTAATGAAGCAAATCACTGCTCTGGAACTGCTTATCACATCCGCTTTTAAATATCTCACATTAAAAATAGACCAGAAATGTATTTTCCATGCTTTCTAATGATGTTTTCCCTCATTGCCCCTCATTTGGAGTATCAGTTCTGAGTGGGAATTTTACTAATCTGCCATTTGGAGTTTTAAGGCTGAAATGCTGGAGGTGGGGACGTTTCCACCTTGACCCTGGTGATTCAGTGCTGTGAGAGCTCTGTTTTCACACACGTTTTGTGGCTGTTGGCTGCATCCCTGCTCTCCTCTCTATTCCACTCTTTAGTTGTTCCTTTCCAGAGGAGAACACATATGGCTTGATCCCAGCCCCAGGCAATTCCACAGGTCGTACTGAACTGCTCTGCATCCAGGTGATTGATCTCCATCATTCCCAGCACCACCTCGGGGTTTGTAACCATACCCAAAACCTCCCTTTTTTATTCCTCCTCATATCAGCATTAACAGCTAATTATCCTCTCAGATACCTCTCATCTTTTAAAATATTCAAGTGTGGGGTTGAGCACGTTCAGAACTTCTTAAACCTTTTTTTTTTAGCGTTTCTCTACATGTGGAGGGAGAATAAATAAGGACACAAGTTTTTCATTAGGGCTTAAAAAATGGGGCCCTACTTCCCTGGACTCATTTGGGTGCTGTCCATGAGTTTCCAAGGTAGGAGTTTCCAGGTTAATTCCCATAGCAGAGCTGGGATTAACTTTGGCTAAATCTTGAATGCTCCCCAGCTCTGGGAAGGCAGAAACATTCATCTTTTATTACATCACCTCTGTGGATAACATTCTGCATGGTGACAGCTTATTTTCTTTTGATTCTTGCTGTAAATATTCTGTCAGAGATATTTAAGAATCTTATCAAGGTTCAGTGGGTTCCATAATCCCATTATACAGGAATCATTACTTAGCAATAACCAGACAAGCAATAAAGAAATCAATAACTGTTCCAAAAGCACAGTCTAGGCTATGAAAATATGCTTTTTCTTCTCATAACACTATTAAGGCTGGTGGAGCTGATTTTGGTAGCTCTGTCCTACGCATCAATCATAACCTTTCTGTGAAAGATAAACTCCCCAAAAGCTGCACTGTAGTAGGAGGATGGGAAAGGGGAGTTGTGCTGGTGTAAAACCCTCCCCCCGTTGAATTTTTGCCACCGTTAGAATCAGCAGATTTGTTATTTTTGTGTGTAAATGGTTTTGCCTTGCTTTTAGCTGAATTAAAGAGCATTAAGTGAAAAGAAAACAGATTGATCAGCATCAAATCAGCATCTCCAAGACAACAAAATATCCACCCGTGCAGTGTGAGTTTAAATGGCTGCACAGGCTTCTGTAATGGCAAAGAAGAGAGTGAAGGAAATAAAAAACAAGCGGGAAGGGACCTTAAAGCCCATCTCATTCCCACCTTCCGCCATCCCAGGTTGTTCCAACGCCGTCCAACCTGCCCTTGGGCACTGCCAGGGATCCAGGGGCAGCCACAGCTGCTCTGGGCACCCTGTGCCAGGGCCTCCCCACCCTCCCAGGGAACAATTCCTTCCCAATATCCCACCCAACTCTCTCTTTTTTTAGTTTAAAACTGTTTCCCTTTGTCCTACTCGTTAGAAGCCAGCACGTTTTAAGGGCTACATAATTTTAACTGCTTAATAATAGAATAAAAAAATCTGTAATTATTTTGTTAATTTTTTTTTGCTGTGTGTGGTTCTTAATCAAAATGATTTCTTGCTTGAAACATTAACCATTAATTTATGGTTAATGCTGAGAGGGATAAAGTTTTTTCCCTAGTCAAAATCAAATTTGTTTCAAATAATAATGAGATTGTCACTTTTCCTATTTTCCCTCTGCTTCTTCTTTTGTTTCTCCAAAATTAATGTTTCCTGATACTATTGTTACATACAAAATTGAGCTCGCAGGAAAGAAAAATCAATCTCATTAATTACATGGCAGCTTTGTCCAGAACTCATTACCATTAATATCTTATTTTCCATTGCACATTTCATGGATTATTTGCATTCATAGACATTCATCAACAAGTGGTGGCTGGGATGGGACGTAGAACAAAAGTGGCAGTGACCTTCTCCTGGATAATAGAATTCAGATAAAGAAGAGGAGAAGTCACCGCTTAATGACAGCTCTCAGGCTCTCAGTTCCAAACTGGCAGCAGATCCATGGCCTTTGGCTTTGGGACAGCATTCCATGGGCTCATCTAGAGAACACCTCTTGGCATCCTCCAGATAAACTACCCTCAGCAAAGAATTATATTTTTTTTCCTTCTGGTCGAGTTTTTTTGGTACTTTTTTTTTTTTGTTTCGGGGTTTTTTTTTGTAGGCTTGGTTTTTTGCACTGATCTTGACCTTTCCTTTAAACACACAGCACTTGGTATTTTTAATCAGTACTTTTGTGAAATTAGTGCTCATGCGAATAGGGGTGGTAGAGCTCCAAACCCATTTTCCCAGGCGCCACAATCAGCAGGAGTGGAACCAACATTGCAATAAATAAATTAAAGTCAGTTTGCACAGTAAATTTTCTCTCTCTCTGTCTTAGAGCAGCCCAGACCCAGAATGGGCAGCCAGTGGCTGAACCTTGCTATTTACAAAGCTGAGGACTTTTCTCAAGGGTGTTCTTGCAGATTTTGTTAATTTTAGGGACATCCTGTGGCACATGAGGACACGAGGCTGCTGTTATCCCTTCCCAGGGCTCTGGGAAAAGCGGCTCTGGGGCTGCTGCAGGACAGGGCAGCTCTGCCCCAGCTGCCTGAATCTCCCGGTGGACTTTCCAGCTCGAAGTGGTGTGACAAAAATGATCTGACAGGTGTGAATTCAGAGTCAGGGGAGGCTCTTCTCCACTGCTTCCACGATCTACAGCGTGGATCCTCTGCTGACTGAAATCCCAAGTTTAAAAAATAATCATTTGTGCTTTAGGTTTTGGGGGTTTTTTAAATATTCAAGGAACTTTAAGGCAAAGACCTGGGGTTTGTTTCCCCTTAGCTCAGATGCCAATATACTGGATTTTAAATTTTTTTTCCCAATGTCTATTGTCCCCTTTTTTCTGATTCTTGCTGTTTACTGTCCATCTCACGAACTATTTAAATTAACGCATTTTAAATGCTTTTTTTTAAAAAAATATTATGCCTATATTTTACCCAGATACATCCAAAGCAGGTGTATTTATCCAAAGCAAATATACTTTTGGTTCCATGTCGGTGTGATTGTGACAGAGATGTTATGGACTCTGTCCCATCTTCAGAAACCAAATTCCGTGGAAAACACTGAAATATGTTTGGTAGAACCTTTTGTAAAACAGCTCCGGACACCACATTTTGTGAGCTTCCTTTAAAGACTTTCTAGGAGGACAAAATTCCCTCCTCCTCCTTGCAAAGACGACTTTTCAGTTAATAATGGTAATAATAGTCACTAATAATGGTCACACACGCCCTTTCTTCAAATGAGTCGTTTGGATTTAGAGACCTTCATGTTCTTTGATCTCCTGATTTACCCAACAGCCAGCAAGGTTAATGCTTAATAAAGTGAGATGCCCTTTTTATAATCACTTCATTAAAAGTGAGCAGCAAAAGGTACATTAAATTAAAGTGTTTGTGATATGGGATCAATTTGGTGCAATCCCAGAGGTCTCCCTGTGCCTCATAAAGAGCTCTCTACTTTGAACATATCTCTAAGTGACCCATGGAGAATTTCTGTTCTCTTTAATTTGAGGAATTTAAATTGCTTTTATTGCCTGCAATGGCGGTAAGTACTGAATGAGGGATAAATTGTCCTGGAAAGGAATTAGGCTGTGGGTGTAGAGCTTTCATAATTCATATCCTTGCGGCATTCAGAAAATCAGCTCTTTGTAAACGGGAACAAAATCAATAATCCCATTCCTCAGGAAAATTTCCTTTTGCCTCCTGTAAGTGAGTAGGATTTGTAGAGGTGTGAATGAGCATATTTTGGATTATCCACAAATTGAGGAGAAAGATCAAATCCTGATTTCTTGGGGCCATACTAAATCCTTACGCCTTATAATCATTTGGATCGAAGCTCTAAAAGCTTTTAGTGCCCTGCTGCTTGCTGATTAGTTGCTTCCAGGTGTTACAGTAGTTTTTTCTACCTAAGATAAATAAAAAGCAAACCCAAAAACATTTTGCATGTTTTACATTTTTACATGCCCATGGTGATCTTGTGGTTGCTGTTTTTTTTAAAAAAAGTAATTCAAAGGTGCTTGCTAACATTTAATAGAATCAATGTCTGCCTTCATAGCTCTGTTCTCAATAAAAAATACGGGGTTCTTCCTTGCAGCTGGATCATTTTTGGAATCTGGAGCATTAAAAGAAAAAGCTGAAGTACAAAAGCATCTCTCTCATGCATGGCTTTGTGAACCAGGGACTTTCTCAGTCAGGGTTTGACATTTATGTGCCTGGAGCATCAAGTTATCCAGCAAGAGTTTGGACACTGAGTAGAAAGCAGAGGGCTGTGGTTACTCCACGGATGCTCTCAGGTGCAGAGAACCTTTTCAGCCTCTGCTGCTTCCATCACCAGCAGTCATTAACAGCCTGCTGTAATTAGTGGTGTTATACACGAGGATTGTGTATCTTCCCTCCACAAAGGGAGAGGAACTCTCCTCCTTCTCCTTCTCCTTCTCCTTCTCCTTCTCCTTCTCCTTCTCCTTCTCCTTCTCCTTCTCCTTCTCCTTCTCCTTCTCCTTCTCCTCCTCCTCCTCCTTCTCCTTCTCCTCCTCCTTCTCCTCCTCCTCCTCCTCCTCCTTCCTGCAATTACAGTCACTCCAGGTGCCACCCAGCTTCCTTTGGACATTTCCTACTGGAAGCCCTGGATCAGCAGACCTTGCTTTGGCCTTTTGCATTTTCCACTCCCTCGGTTATGACTGGGAGCTGCAATTTACCAAGCGCGCAATGAGAGCTTATCAAAGTCTTGTTTCGGCGGAAGAAAGAGGAGCATTACCCTCAAGAGATAAATCTTTCATCAAACTTTGCAGAGACCTTAAGCAGCCTCTACCCTATTCATCCTCCCTGTCTTTCTTCTTCGTGCTCCAGCTGCCAGTGTTTAGAAAGCAGCACAGGGCAGAGAGCCAAAATAGGAGCTGATTTCCCGGCCAAGTGGAGAAACTTCCCCTTCAATGGACTTCATCTTACAAAAAAACTTCTCAAATTGCCTTAACTTTCAACTTTATTTTTTTTTTTTCATGTGATAAAATTGTCCTGTACAAGACCAATATTTTTAGGACTCAAAGAAGGTCAGAGAAAATATTCACAGGACACAAAAGATGAATGCGGTGAGGAGTAAACTCATCTGGTTTGGGTTGTTTTTTAATTTGTCTTGTTCAGGAACTTACTGTCGTTTGCCATTTTGTCAGGTAGATATTGGAATATTAAGGAATTGGATAAGGAATTTTCTCAGTTGGATCGTGTTGGAGAGGAATTAGAGAGGCTAAGTAGGTATTGAAAATAAAAACCTTCTCACCTCCTCAGCTTCTGGGAAAAGACAGTGATTATTTTATATATATATATTTTAAATTGCAATGCTTGTTTTTCTCTTCCTCCCTTTTAAAAAGATGTTATTGAATGAGAAGGAAAAGTATAAATAAACTAGACAAGAGTAAGGATTGCAAGGGAAGCAACATTGTAGAGATGTGACTTGTCAAAAACCATGGTTGTGATTAAAAGTGAATTTGATTCTTGGCAGAAAAAAAGAAAGACACAATATTTGTCCAGTCCTGACTTGGGCAACGCTAAAAAGCAAATTCTCTTTTAGGGCTATTAAGTTTCTTCTCGTCCCACGGATATTGTCAGTAGGGAAACAAGCACAGTATGAGCTCCCTTGGGGAGTGGTGGGACTGGGATGAGATTGGCTCTTTCCATTGGCCACAGGGACCACTCCTGATTTCCCAGCAGAAATCCGATTTTTGTGTGGTTCTCCTCATTCCCCTTTGCACTGAATCCAAGGTGGCTGCGCCTGACAGGGATCAGTGGGATTGCAGAGAGCTCCCTCTCCTCTGCTGCACTTCTGCCAGCTCTGACCAGACACCTGATGCGGACAATTCCCAAGCCAATGACCTTTCTTGGGGAAATTCATTTTCCATCCTCTCCCCAAATGATGAAATATTTCATGGACCTGTATCTTACCCTAGTATGGGCTCTGTAACAAGTGTCTGAAATTATACTGAGTTGATTAATTGATTCTGTCATGAAGCTGAATGAAGTTACATTTCTTTTCAAAGTCTCCTCTTTTCCTCTGTTAAACAGTGATTTATTCAATGGCTGTAATGTACTCAGGCCAAATCCATTTAATGTTGTTATATCTATATTGAGATCCCCTAATTTATTCATAAAGAAAGAAGGTGCTCTCCCTTTTTTTCAAGGACTTCGGTCAGAAGACAAGTGAAGCCTGACCTCTGCTACTGCACTGAGCCTTTTCAAAATATTTAATAAATTTTAATATTTAAATTCAGAAATATTTAGTTTTATTTAAAAAAAACCAAACCATAAGTAAGGGTTAACAAAGAATAACTGATATTAAGTAATTTTCATCACTGATGTCCAAAATACCACATTTATTTCAGCAAGAGGAATTCCAAGGGTCACAGGCATCAGTTCCTGCAAAGAGAGGCTCAGGAACCTTTTAAAGTGAGGGTTGTTCCGTGGGGTTTCCCTTGTGGTCTCTGTTTTCCCCAAATTCAGCCTGCTCAGGCTGTGAACTTGCAGGAACCCGAGCAGCTCTGGCTCTGCTCAGGAGCTCAGGGAGTTGAGTCAGAGCTGGAAATTGGGCTGAGAGTGGCACAGATTCAGGGGGAGCAACGTGAGCTTTACCTTCGGGGTGCCCTTGGTGATCCAGAGCCACAGGAGGCATAAAATAAATCAGAGGTTTTTTTACAAGCAGCAGCTGCAGAACAGTTGAGATGAAGCCTCTCACTTTTCTTTTTTTCCTTTTTCTTTAAGTGGCTTTAATGCATTTTTAAAGTGTCCTGACATTAAAACGCCCTCCAAAACAGCATTTCAGCCCTGACTCCCTGCTCTCCCTGCACTTGTCAGGATATTTCTGAGCTGGTTTTGGGGCTATTTAGATAAAAACATGTCATTGTGGGTTGGTTTTTTTTTCATTTTCTCCTCTAGCTTGCCAGGCCTCCTGGCCAATGCTCGTCTCCTGAATGGCACTGTAAAATCTTGTCTCTGTCAGTTGTTGTTGTGAGCATTCCAGAGAGCCTCTCGTCCCAAAGAGCAGGTAGGAATGGGGATATTTCTGGAGTTGCATCTGTTTGGGGGAGATCCCAATGACAGATTTAGGATTTTGGGAATAGCAGCTGAGACAGCAGTGCTAAAATTTAAGATACCTTCATATGGTGTGGCTGTCCTGGCTCACTGGATGGTATTTGAATAATGGTTATTTTACTTTTTTTTGTCCCCAGGGAGTAAAAATCTGGGAAAAAAAAATCATTTGAAGAGGATTCAGTATCGAGGAGTGATCCTTGCTGTGGTGGCAGAGGGATCCAGCAGCTACAGCATCCTGGGAAGCTGCTTTTTTCCAGGAGAGGACACCCTTGATGGCACTTTCAGCTGAGAGCTCTGAGATTGGGATTTTGGGGAAGGTAACTCAGCTCTTGCCACCAGGGAACGGTGAATCTGGGATCTGGAGGGAGGCACAGAGTCCCACAGAGCCTGGCAGGGGAGCTGTGAATAAAGGGAATTTCTACAAATGGAAGGCAACCAAATATGAAAGATCCTGGGGAGGTTTTTCTGCACACAATGCCTTGTTCCCAAACTCTTACAACAGCTCCAAGGCAACGCAGGTGGGTTGCAGAAAACACTAAAAATTTATTTTTTAATACTTTTCCAGTCCTTTGCTCTGGGAAATTAGTGGAAAACCAGCCCTGACTTCAGCAGAAGTCACAGAGCAGGGCTGTGGATTTGAAGATTTTCCCCTAAGAGCCCAAAGCAGGTGGAATTCATCAAAGGCAGCTTTGAGGCTGGGCTCTGTGAGTAGCTCCCATCTATGTTCAAGCACGGATTAGGCAAGAGGGAGTGAAGCTTTGGCTGTCACTCATTTCTGCAGCCACAGTTCCTTCCCTTAATGACTCCCAGATAAACACAGGAGTTAATTCAAAATCTAAGGACATTAAGGGAAGTATAATAAGCCTTAGCATGCTCTGAGCCTTCCTCAGTGATGCTTTGCTTTAAAGTTTGCTGCTTGGAAATATTTTTACTGTGGAATTGAATGTGTAAAAGCTCAAATTAAAGGAATAAGTCATCACTTCTCAAAGGAAGCTGACAAACTTTGTGTATATTTTCTTTTTTTTTTAAGTGCAAAGTAGTTTTTTAACTTAAGTCCTTTTTGTCTTGCTGCTGCTGCCGTGTAGAGTTCCCAAATAAGCTGCCTTATTAATCTCTGATTAGACAGCCAGCTCTATAGTTTTTACCAGAAAGACTTAACAAGGGCAGGAAGGCAGCAAAAACTTCAGCTGAGCTCAGAGAACAACTCGAAAGCTTCACATAATGAGCTGCTTAAATGATGCCACACATTTTGCCGTTGTCAAATTAGGCTTTTTCTATTTTTTCCATCCCGTATTTCAGTTGCAGGTACCTAAAATATTGAAGGCTTCACTTACTGAGTTCTTTTCATAATTTTTTTTTTTCTTAAAAATGCAGGGGGGATCTACCTAAAACGGGGTGAAAGATCACAACAACGTTAAAGGTCGGGAAGTTAAAGGTTGCACAAGGGGTTGAAATTTCATTTATATCAACTCAACCCTCCTGACCTTTGAGGTCAACACATTTATAGCTGGCTTATTCCAGCTGAGGTGTTTTGTTAAATAATAATGGATGTTGGGATTTCAGACACCACAACTCCTTCTCCCTGTTTTAGTCGGCTGAGGTTTATGTGAGGTACATTCATATGGTGTGGCTGTCCTGGCTCACTGGATGGTATTTGAATAATGGTTATTTTACTTTTTTTTGTCCCCAGGGAGTAAAAATGATCAGTCCCTCTTATTTTCAGGATCACTGAGGAAGAGGAGGCAAAGAACTAAAATTCCTCTGCTTGGCTCTGAGCATCTTGGTTCAAACCATCTGAACCCTGCTCTTTATTTTGGGCTTCCTGGGTTACATCAACCTGCTACGGAGACGTGCTGCTGCAAATGTGGGGTTTGTTCTCCCTCTTGTGTTCATTCCCAACCCTTATTCCACTCAGGGCCAGGAAAGCTCATTTTTGAAGCTATTCCCACTCTAATTAGCTCCAAAATCCTTCTTGCCATGGGTGAGAAAAATCCAGTCAAATTCCTGGTGAGTTACTTAAATTAGTTTTCAAAACTGGGTGTAGAAAACTTGCAGGAGTGTTCAATTTCTCTGCGGAAGGAAAAGAATGGGGAGAAGAAAGGGGAAGTTTCTCTCATGTTAAGAATCTGCTCTCATAAAAACTTTCTGCCCATCCTTGTGTTTTTCACTTTGTTCCTGCACCACTAATGGTTTAAGGAAGTGGGAATTTACACAGCAAATGGAGTGCTCCACTGAGAAATGCGTTGGATGTCCAGCATTTGGGATAAATAGAATTCTCCCACATAGAATTATCGGCATTATTCCAAATTATTTCAAGTTTTCATGAATCATTTGGGATCTCTGACAGTATCACTTCGTCCTCATGATTTTTTCTTTTGCAAAATCTGGCACTGTCCTGAATAATTATGGAAATGCAGCATGATTAAAACATGGAAAGGAAATGAAAGGAAGCATTTTTAATGTTTAGAACATTTTCTAGAGAGAAGTTGCGTCCACCTAATATATTTTATATTCCTAAGAGGAGAAGGTAAATCTGAAAGTTTTAAGAATCTGAAAACTCTGTATTATTCCAACAGATGAAGTGAACAAAGCACAGTCAAATTATTTTCTGCGTTAAATAATTGTGGCTGGATCCAGTGAACTTTTAAAGATAATACAGGCATGAGTAAGAAGCACTCAAATGACAACTTTACCATTATCCATCAGAGCCAGTAAATTCATTTTCCAAGTGAAAATCCTGGAAAAATTGTGTTATTTGTTTAAATAAATAGTAAAAAAAAATGGTGGTGGCAGAGCTGTTAAACTGAAGTTAACAAACAACCAACAGGGATTTAGGACACGTCGTAAAATCCCATATCTGGGAGCTGCGACAAGGCCAATAATGCCACTGAAATGAGAAGCAATAAAGCTGGGCCTTAATTTATGATTTGCAAAACATCTGCTCGGATGAGAAGCATAAACCACAGGGCACAGGAAGGAGGAGTCGCTGTTGTGCTGAGGCATCATGAAAAGGCTACACTTTGGTGCCTTGGATCAGGGCTATAAAACATTGAATAATTCCGTGGTTGTAGACACTGAAAAGCTTTGGTAGAGAAATTTTTCAGCTTTCTGCAGCGTTCTGTGAGAACTTTGTGGTTCTCATGAAAGCTGTGATAAACACTGCTACGGGTTTTTGTAAACTGAGTTTTACCTGTGCACCTGGGATCTGTTTTTCAGAGTTGTTATGGTACACAGCGAAATAATATTTTGAAGTAGGTGTTGTGAGCTTTGGCCAATGGGACAGGGGGTGGCTGGTCCAAGATCCAATGACCTCCTGCCATCTTTGGGAACCAAGTTATACAAACCCAATTATAATTAATTAAATAACCACTTTCTTCCTGGACTTGGATTGCGTCGTTACTCGCCGTTCTCGGTACACGGCGACACGTGGTGGGGCTGCTCATTCCAGACTGCTCAATTTGTAACGATGAATTTGAAGTGGGGTGGGGTGGCCGATGGTACAAGAGACAGAGAGAGCTCTTGTAAGAGGCTCTCTGCTGCCAAAGACTTAGCGGTTACGGTGAGGGAAAGGAGCCTCTCCCAGGATGCCTGTTCGGTTATGGTAATGTACCCCAGTTCTGATTTCCCTGGTTGGCTCCTGGTGTTAGCCACACCCCTGTATTTAAGATCGATCCGTCACGTGTTCGGGGTCATTTGCCTCTAGAACCCTTCACGAGTTGTAGCAATAAACTGCTGTCTGTGGAACTCCATGCAAGGACCCTTCTCAACTCCTTGCTGTCGGATTCCTATTACTGAAGCCATCCCTGCGTCCGTGCGCTCCTGCATGTGAGCCACAGAACCCAAGGGGAGCCAGTAATAGTGGGGTTTAAGTTTGCTTTATTAAGTTTGCAGTTCTTTGTTTCCAGTGTTTTCTCTGGCTGATAAACCCGGGTGGTTATTCTCCTTATCCACGTTAATGGTGTCACTCAGGGAAAGGACATTTTATGGGAAAAAGAGGTATGAAAAAGAGGTTTATAGGTTCACGCATAAAGCCTCCCCCCAAAAAAGCCAGATCAAACACAGGTTATAAATTTTTTTCATGATTTGTGCAACAAAACCGTGGCATTCACAGCTCTGGTGCTGCTCCCCAGCTGTCCTTTTATTCCCTGCAGAAAGAACTGATAGGATGCATTCAGGTTCATATTTTATCACCAAAACATGAATTTGGGCAGGATTTCAGGAGAATATCTCATCTGGAAACTGGTGTTAGCAGATGAGACTAAATCCTGGTTTCAGAAAAAACACCTTTCAAAGTTTTCTGTGAAAAGAGGTTTCTAAAATCCCCAATTTTCATGTTCATCCTTGGGGGATCACATGTTAGGATGTTTCTTCTTTCCTTTTTCCCCACCCTTTCACCCATTTCTGGTATATTTATTGGACTACAGTGCAGTTAAGGGAGAGAATCATCAGGAATGATGAAGGTCACCTTTGGAGAATAATTAATATGGCAGTAATCACTCAGTTTGTGTCTGGAGGGAGAATGTTTGGAGATAAAGCAGTTTCATTTTAGCATTTTTTTTCCTCATTCTCTGCTTGCCAGAACCTCTGAAGTTACAGTTTTGAGGGATGTGCTGCAGGATCCATCCCCCAGCCTGAGGGGGAGCAGGAAAGGGAATGCAGTTAAACGTGGTTATTTTTCTCACAGACCTTCAGGTAGGATCTGGGGATAAAAATGGAGTCATTTCTCAATTAGTATTCATTTCTTTACATGTGAGGATGGACTTGTGGTGGTTGTTGGGCTGTGGAGATGTCAATTTGTCCAGTCTGTCCGAGGTCATGGAATATTTTGGACAGAGAGAGTGTGGCACGAACAGCTTCAGGAGATGGAGGGACTCCCAATTCCCCCAGTGGTTTGTTCCACTCTTTTAAATTTATTTGTCAACTTCCTGCCTTGTTTTTCTCTAGCTTTTAATTTCCAGCCCTAATTTATGTTCTGGAGCAAACGAAGCCCCTCACAGCTCCTGCCTTTTCCAACTCACAGGAATTTGGGTGCTGTGGCCAAATCCCCGAGTTCCTTTTCTGATAAATGAACGAGACTGAATATCCTCAGCGTTTCCCTGAGAGGTGATTTTCCCACGGCTAAATAAGACAGATATTAATGGTGGAGAGGGTGGTTGCTGAAGGGGTGAATGACAGTTTAAAATTCAGAAAGAAGCTGGAGGGCACCCAAAAAGTTCCTGGGAAATGACCCCATGCCTTGGAGCAGCGGCGATGTGGGGAATGCCATCATTGGTGCTGCAGCTTCTCCTCATCCCAGCTGTGGCATTGTTGCTGCACAGAGCCAGCAAAAAACCCCCAAAAAACCCAGATATTGAACATGCAGATCTCGTGTGAGCCGACCCACTGAGCTGAACCCACTGATTTCCCGTTTTTTTGGTGAGTGCAGTGACTTGCACCACGTGTGGCCCAGGCACAGCACCTGTGCTCAGTCCTCAGGGACATTTGTGGTAGAAAAACCAGCATCTCCTCCCCAAAATCCCCCTGGTACCCATGGCATGAAATCTCCCTGCATTTTCCACCCATGTTCATGCAGTGCTGGGGGTTTCCCAGTTTATTTCTCCTTCTTCTGGAGATCATCTGCCACTATAAAAAAATACCAGTGCTACTTCTGAAATGGGGTTTAAAATTTTAAGGCTCCAGCCCGTGATTTTTAAATGCCTTTTGATAATTTTATGGCTTGTACTTTGGCTATAAAGCCACGGGGAATCAGTAAGATTCTCTTTCAGGTACCATCGGAGGCAAATGTAGAAGTAAATTGCAGATTTCAAAGGCTTACATTGCATTAGTTGCTGGTTTTTTTATACTCATTTCACTTATTTTGGTTTAAAGTCCTAGCTATTGTAGAGATATTAAATATTATGCTGAAGTTTGAGCTCCAGCTGACAGTTAAAATGTGACAATTCTTTTCAGAACTAATATTGGATGCATACTCCCTGATGAATAGAGGTATTGCCATATGCTCCTATAGCCTTTTCTCCAGCAAGTGGTACCGAGATAACGGAAACTGATACTAAAATGTCTCAAATAACATTAAACATCTCTGTTCCTGCTCCTGAATCCCTGATTCCTCAAGGCTTTGTGCTGTAAAGATGATGTTGACTTTCATAAGCCACGAGGCAAATGTCTCTGACAGCAGAGGGGGATTAAAGGATGCTGATGATGCTGCATCCTCATGTATCTATATTTTGTTTCTCCTGCCCAGAATAAATTTTGCCATCAAGATTCTGACTAGTTCACATTGAAAAAGCCTGAATTTCCCACATTTCTGTCCTTCCCTTGCCACTCTCACATATTCAGACTCCAAAATAAAATTCTGAAAAGCATCCTTTCAAAATCTTTTTAGCTGAGTGCTGTGAGCACGTAAAAGTAAATTGTATGTAGCAAGAAACTGGATTAAAAATACCCCCTGTTCTGAGCAGGGACTCTCAAAGGAAGTGGAAAAACTTCAGGAATCATCTTTTCCATGCAGCATTTCGGGTGGTGTGGAATAGGGAAGGGGTGCAAAGAACTGGAGACAGAAACATTTCCAGTTTTCTTATAACAGGACAGTGAACATGGCAGCAGTAATAATAAAAGAAAAAAGGTAAAACCAGAGGGAAAAACCAGATGTGACCATAAAGATTTATCTGTAAATATTGAAAAGGGTGTTGGTCATTGTGTTAAAATGAAATTCTGCCCAAACCAGTGCCTTGTTCTACCAACAGTTCACTGACTCCAGCCTGTAAAACGCTATGGGGTCGTTCAGGATCTCAGCTGGTTGTCCCCTGCTCTTTCCTTGTGGCAGGACAGGAATTCCTGCAGATCCAGTCACGTGGGCATTGCTTTTACAGGCCTTGGAACACAATTCCTGTTTTTTCAGGTAGTGCTAACCCCACCAGGAGTGGCAGCTGCTTTTACCCCGTGCCGCACACGTTGGATGGCTTTTCCTGTAGGGATGTTCTTGCTCTCACGTCTGCAGCCTTGCAGCTCTCCGTGCTGGGTTTGATGCTGCAGGTACCTAAGGCAGCTGTATTTTCACGAGATAATTGGGTGTTAAGATGCAGAGGTGAACTTGCAGGCAGCTGTGAGAAGTCCCAGCTGGTGCCTATCTACATTCCTGCCCCCCTGAAACAGTTTGGAAACCTCGTCCGCAGTAAATTGTACTGAAATGATGGGAGAGCCCCGCAGTGAAAGTCATGGAAGGGCAAAGAGGGATAGTTAAAAAACCAGCCAGTTCATCAAGTTTTTATTAATTACATTGTTCAGGAAAGACTTGCCCTGCTGAAATAAAGAGAGATTTGATAAGCGTGGTGTAGTCGGCACGTGTGAGGTTATTCTTACCTTTGGATGTTGAGGGGTGGATAATTAATGACTCTGCATCATTCCTGTGCTCCATCGGGAATTCAGGGCTGAGCCTGCCTGGTTTGGCAGAGGACAGGAGGAGGAGGAGGAGGAGGAGGAGGAGGAGGAGCTTTTCCTGCTGAATCACCACTGCAGCTTGAGGAACTTGCACTGCTTCACCTCTGCAGGTGTAACGCAAACGTG
This sequence comes from Struthidea cinerea, assembly GCA_013397865.1. Taxonomy (NCBI): domain Eukaryota; kingdom Metazoa; phylum Chordata; class Aves; order Passeriformes; family Corcoracidae; genus Struthidea; species Struthidea cinerea. The sequence continues at coordinate 1,656,214 of VZTI01000538.1, read as the reverse complement.
CATCTTCCCAGTCACTGATCTCCATAAAATCATGGAATGGTTTGGGTTGGAAAGGGCTTAAAGCCCATCCAGTGCCACCCCTGCCATGGCAGGGACACCTTCCAGTGTCCCAGGCTGCTCCAAGCCCCAATGTCCAGCCTGGCCTTGGGCACTGCCAGGGATCCAGGGGCAGCCACAGCTCCTCTGGGCACCCTGTGCCAGGGCCTGCCCACCCTCCCAGGGAGGAATTTCTTCCCAATATCCCGCCTAACCCTGTCATCTCTCAGCCTAAAGGCATTTTAAATTATCTCCTGGTTTTCTGTGCTTCCTTTCCCCCGAGGCTGTCACAAGTTGCTGGCAGAGGCTGGATCAGCAGCATCCTCATGGCAAGCAAAGGCAGTTTCTCCATTTCTCTGGATTCCAGCTGCTGTGATCAAGGTTCTCCTCCTCCTCCTTGCTGCCAGCGATGCCAAATGAATGTTGGAGTGTTGGAAAAGGAGCCACAGGAGGGAAAAGGAGCCACAGGAGGGAAATTTTAAAATCCATGATTCCTGAAAGTTGTGTGGACTCATTCCACAAACTCTGAGGTGCAACTTAGAGCAGCCTTCAAGCAGGACTGGATCACCAAATCGTGCTAAACATATGCAAATTGTCAAATTATCTTTCTGATAATTCCCCCTAATTTAAAGCCCACACCAGAAAAAGGCCATTATTAATTTTTTTGTCTTTTGCAAACTGATATTTTCTTGCTTTAATTGAAAAAAATAGGTTTGGTAGTTTTGAAGCATTTAATTATTCTGCTGCTATCTTTGATCCGTCATTTGCTTGATTAGCTCAAATTTTGAAGGGAAAGGTTGTTTTGAAATGGGAAATCTTGTTTTAATTTTGAAAATGCCAGAAGAAGATATTCTGATAATTTTACCAACTTAGGAAACATTCAGAGTTGTAGAACTTGTCAAAACTGTTGGGTTTTTTTGTTTTTTTTCCTGCAGGAGCTTGGGTTTTGAGGATTAATAATTTTTCATAAAAAAGGGATTTTTTTAACTGATTTCCAGACTGATGACTTCTGTTCTCCTGCTGAAGTGACACACTCTGAAGTTTTAGAGAAAGACCTCAAAAACTGTCTTTAAGGGAAGTGGACTTCAGAGTTTTATCAGTCCAACTTCATAACAAACCTGTTTATTTACAATATTTTCCCACAATTTCCATGCAGTTATCTGGTTTGCTTTGTTCTCAAATATTCAGTGTACTCTTCTCTTCAAACTCCCAGCGACTCTCATCAGATTCCTTTGCAGAAAGAACTGAGGAACACACAGAATTATTTCTGGAAGAGAAACACTTTCTCTAATTGGTGCTGCAGAAGGGCCCAGGTTTATTAGCATACGACTGCATTTGGGAAGGCTGAAGTGCTGCTTTAATTGGAAACAAATTCGACAAAGAGGAGGGCAGATGCATTATCTAAATTAAGAAACAGAGAAATGAATATGCCCAGAAGAAAGTCCTGGTGGTGTTTAAATTTAGCAGGAAGTACACAGGTATCCATCTCGGAATGGAATGGCTTCAGAGAGCAGCTACTGCTGGGAAGCCCCAGCTGCACCACAGAAATAAAACACTTTGTCATAGCTGCACATCTGAACAAAGAGCGAGTTGCCCACAATACAGAGGCTTCATAAATTTTATTTTTAGAAATAAAATGCACTTGATTTAGGAATAAAATGTACCATTGCTACTGAATATCTGCTTCTCTGGCTGCTGACCAGGCACAGTCTGGACCTGTCCTCCCCCTGCTGAAATCACTGAAGCTGTTGTTGCTCTTGGAAGTGTCCCAGGACCTCTCCCTGGGGCCAGGAATGTGCTCCCACCACGGGGGTGCAGTGGGCACGGGCTCCCCATGGAGTTATCCTATGGAATGAGGCCCAGCTGGAGAAAAAAATGCCCCCAAGTCTCTTCCCTGCTGCCATAAATCAGTGGTGAACCTGCTGCAATCAATAGGGTAATACTGATGGAAAAAGGGTGAGACAAGCTTGGAAATTAAAATGTGGGGCCAAGACAAATGTGCCTCCAAACCCTGGGCCCGTGCCAGTCTGGAGGATGCTGTGGGGTTTATCCAGGAAGATGGAATACCTGGATATTTGCCCTGTAGAACAGCTCACCCTGGAATGTCACCCTTACCAATTCATCATCATCTTCAATCCAGGTAAACCACCTCCACCACAGGGTTTTGTGGAGAGCTCTCATTAAGTTTCTGAGCTGTGGTGGATGAGATTTATATAAAATACATCTTCCCATACATGCGTTTACCTGTGTAGGGTGTGTGTTAAGGGAAACTTCTCAGAGAGGGATTGAACTCTCCTGGTTTTGCCATTCATCACTTTGGCAACCAGAACACACAAAAACCGAGGTTTTCCTTTAATACCCAAATTAACTGGGTTTGGATCACATTGATATTTTATATGTTTGTTTTCCAGGCATCCAAGACAGGAGAAAAAAAGGGTGAGAAGCAAAATTCAGAAGGACTGTGGGTGAAATGCAGAGCAAGGTTCAGTGTCCTGCAGGCAGGCTCAGCCTGAGGCTGTGCTTGAATTCAGGAACTCAGTGGCTCGTGTCCCTCACAGCTCTGGAATGGCCCAGAACACTCGTCCCTCTGTTTTTAAAACTCCCTGTATTTCTGAGACACACATTCACAAATCCTCACACAAATTTTCCACTGAGCACTGATCTTCCACCCATTTTCTCAGGAGTTAACGGGTTTGTTTCCTCCTTTTTCTAGCCCTGACTTAGGTTCTATAGGGAGAGTTTTTAATTTTGGCATATTTAAGTGATTTAATGCGAAAAGTTAACTTGAAAAACTGATTCTGATTCATGTCTTGTGTCCAAAAAAATTCTCTAAAATTATCTAAAAGTAAAAATAATTGCCTTCTGCCTTTGCAGGTCCTGATTCATTAAAGGAATTGATTGACTTTGAGTGGCTGTAGAGCTGACAGCGTAGTCTATTAATAGATCCACTCTGAAGAGGTCCTGCCCTCTGTTAAATAACTGCTGCTGCCACTTGATGGGACCTGTGCCCTTGTCACGAGGAGCAAAAAGAGACCCTGGCAGAACAAATGTCAAGTCAGCTCAGCAGTGTGGGCGGCAAATTGAGTCATTCCTTATAACTGATGCGGGTTCACCTGCCAAAATCAGCCTGTTGCTGCTTTTGTGGGGCCACTGCTTTTCCTACAGGGACGTGTGGGAATAATTCCAGGTTCTTGTGCTCTTGGAGTTCTTGTGTGATGTCTTAATCCAGTAAGGAATGAGAAAATAACATGGAAATGAACTCCCAAGACTGAGTGGCAGAGGATAGGAAGGAAGAGCTTGGCCACCTTGGAAATGCCCGCGCTGGCATGAGATTGAGTTGACCCTCAAGCTGCCATGAAGGCTTTTTCCACCCTAAGATCTGCCAAAAGGACTAAAAAAGTTGCTCTCACACCTTTCTTTTCCTCCAAAGCAAGTGGTCAAGGTGCCTTGTCTCAAAAGAAAAGAGGAAATGGCCTCAAGTTGTGCCAGGGGAGGTTCAGATTGAGTTTTAGAAAAAGATTTTTCACTGGAAGGTTGGTCAGATACTGGAATAAGTTGCCCAGGGAGGTGGTGGAGTCACCATCTCTGGAAGTGTTCAAGAGGCTTCTGAATGCAGCACTTGGGGACGTGATTTAGGGGTGATTATGGTGGTGTTGGTTGGACTTGACAATCTCAAAGGTCTCTTCCAATCTCGATGATTCTGTGATTGATTCTCATGGTTATTTTGGAAGCCCAGTCATGGAAAATATCCTTAAATAACGCTGCATCAGGGCCATGAATGCAGAGCACGACTGGGTAGAGCTGCGAGGAGTTGGCACAACAGCCAACAGCTTTGCCCACTTTCGTTACTTGCTTTCAAGAAAAGAAAGGTTTAAAATCTTCCAGATCTTGCAAACTTTAGGAAGATTGCAGACAGACACAGAATGCTTTGAACTCCCATAGAAGAAGGCTGTTAAAATCAGTCTCTGTTATAAATTTATTCTGCTGTGGTGGCTGTGAATGTCCAAAGCTAGCCTTGGACTAGATTTATGTGGAGTCATACATTATGTATCAGCTATTAAAAAAAAAGAAAGAAAGAGAAGGCTTTGTGATTTAGCACTAAAATTTTAGAAAATAAAAATTCTGCTGAAAAAGGAGCTGTGCAACATTAAAAATGCCAGGCTTGTGATCAACACCTCCTCCTCCTCTCAGCTGTCTTTGATGCATTTCTGTTTGGCCTCATGCCGGTAGGGGTTGTTAAATTTACATTTCATGTTGGAGTCAAAAGTCAACTCCAGAAGCTGTGGAATTAGCATTTAATTATGAAACAGTTAGAAAAACCAAGAGAGGTAGGATTTAGGTCTTAGTAAGATGAAAGACTAAAATCAGTTACTTGTGAAAGGTTGATTGCTTGGACTCCGTCAGAAAGGTGTTCAGCACTCGGAATTTTACACTCCATGAACATCCACCAGGATCAGAGGGATGGAGCAGCTCTGCTGGGAGGAAGGGCTGGGAGAGCTGGGATTGTTCAGCCTGGAGAGGAGAAGCTTTGGGGTGACCTCACTGTGGCCTTCCAGTGCCTGAAGGATCTACAAGAAAGATGGAGAGAGATTTTGGACAAGGGCCTGGAGTGACAGGGCAAGGGGGAATGGCTTCAAACTGACAGAGACTAAGTTTAGGTGGGATATTGGGAAGAAATCCTTCCCTGTGAGGGTGGGCAGGCCCTGGCACAGGGTGCCCAGAGAAGCTGTGGCTGCCCCTGGATCCCTGGCAGTGCCCAAGGCCAGGCTGAATGGGGCTTGGAGCAGCCTGGGACAGTGGAAGGTGTCCCTGCCCATGGCAGGGGTGGCACTGGATGGGCTTTAAGGTCCCTTCCAACCTAAACCATTCTGGGACTCTGTGATCTTTGATACTTGTGTGTCTTTTCTGAAAAAGATGTTTAATTTTAAAGAAATGTTTGACGCCATTAAAATACTTTCCCAAACAGCAACAAGTGAAGATGCTCCATACTTGGATCACATATTTCTTTAAGTACAAAGGAAACCAAGACTACTCAGTTTGAACTTTAGGGCAGAGCTGGAGGCTGCAAGGAGGTTTTACAAGGAAAAAGTTCTAGTGCTGGAGGTTTGACTTGAGCTCGGAGTACCTAGAAATAAATCAGTGCTGTAGGTCAGGTTTGACAGCACTGAAGCTTAATTAAATTGTGTAATTTTCTTTTCAAATTACAGAAAGGCCCATAAATTGGGTAATTGTAAACCATTTCCACCATGCTGATTAGAAAACTGAATACACAAATGGATGTATTTTAAGCTGAAGGCAGAAAAGTAGAGAAGGGTGAGAGGGCAGCAAATGTGAAATGTTTAGAGTGAGGAGTGGGATGTGTGAGACTGAGGAGGTCGTGGCACCCCAGTGCTGTGTGGCTGCTGCGCTCTGTCAGCAGCACTTCCACAGGGTCTCGGATCTGCTTGGCAAACCTGGGTAAAAATGGTCTTCCTGTAAATAGTGCAACTTGGTGTGAAAGCATGAAAAATTCCGCTTTATTCTGCAAGCAGGCACCAAAACTCTGGGTTCTGCTTTGTCTCCACAAACACAACAACTGTCTGGGCATTGCAGCACTGGCCTTAAGGAATCAGCCACAGTCGTGTGGGCTGTTGTTTCATGCTCATTTCTGGGTGGGTGCTCCTCTGGATGACCAAGAAATACAGGTTTGATGTGGGTCAGGCACCAAAGTGCAGCTGCTCCCTGCAGGGACAGAACACGGCCTTACTCCTGTAGGATTATATGAAAGCAAACCTACCTTTAAAAAGTTAATTTTCTTTTTGAGCAGGACTGAACACAAAGATCAGCACTTTATATCATCTTGTTTGGATGATTTAGATTCACTACTAAAGCCTAAATCCAGTTTTATAGACTCATCAGCCTCAGCCCGAGTGCCTCAAACTGAGAGCTGCCACAGCTGTTTCAGCCGGAATTTTCAAGGAAGGATGACCTGGGCCCACAAAAAAAAAAGGGTGAAAAGCTGCCTGGGAAAAAAAAAAATGGTGCTGCTCATCTGTTCTGCATCTCATTTGCCTAAACTGTGCATGAGATGGGAACTTCAGGGGGCAGAAAATAGTTCAGAGGCTCTGATGAACATCTGTACTTCAGGCAACCAGTGAAATCCAGCTTTCTAAGCACTGGGTTTTATCACTCGTACATTGAAAGGACATGATCTTGCCATCTTTTTTTCTGGAATATTTAATATTTATGCTACTTTGGGGTCAATTACGATTAATTAAGTCCAGTTTATCCTTGCCTCATATGTGCATAACAGTGAGAAAGTCTAAAAATATTCGGATTTATGTCCCACCAGTTTTGTATATGAACCATATTTGCTAATAAGATACGGAAATATTAAGGAGAGTATAAGCAATTTACTGTGGAAATGCCATGAAAAAGGAAAGAAGAAAATAACCTTGGAGTGTTATACTTGGAAGCAGCTTTTCATTGGAAAGGTCTAGGACTTTTCTCTGCTCTTTGCTTTACATAAAGGAAAGTTACGTTGGATTTATGACTGTCTAGAAACTTTAATGAAAATAAAGCTGTAAAAAAATATGTTTCTCATATGTAGTTACTGGAAATTAATTTCCAGTAGTTGTTGGAAAGTTAAGCCACAGAGAAATTAATATAGAGTTTAATGCTTGGTTCTAATTAATTTGTACAAAATATTACTTTCTCAGCCTTTTTATGGGTGCGACAAATTTGCATTGCTTTTTTTTTTGTACCCTGTATATTGCAGCTCATGTAATTACTGCTCCTCCCGCTGAGCAATTAGCAGGAAGGAGTCCCAAAATTAAACTAAACAGAGCTCTAAAGTTGCCCATGAATTTCTGCCGTGGATTGTGAGCAGTGCCATTCATGAAGAAAGCAAATACTTCCTACCAAAACTGTGGGCTTGAATTTTAGAGTTGTTAATCAATTTAATTGATTTAATAGGCTGTTAATTGATTTAATAGGCTGCTCAATGTGCTACTTATCAGCAATTCCAAAGCAAGACTGGAGAGTCAAATCACTGCATTTTCTTTTAGCGTCCAGAGACTTGGAGCATGTTGGATGGTTTTTACATCTTGCTCTACACAAAAAATAAATCCACTTATTAGACAGATAAAAATAGAGAGAGAATTTCATTTTAATGTGTGCCTTTAAAAAGCTTGATTATCCTCCCCATGTTTACCTTTCAGCTTTATCGTTCTGTTTTCCCCATTTTACTGTCTCATACTTCACTGAGCATCTCATGCAAGGAATTTTATGGATGCATAACAGTAAAGCTGAACTACTTCATCCGACTGGTTGTCTAAATAGGAGCTGGTATCTCCTGGAAAATTTCAAAAACTTATATTTAAAAACACACCTGTGAGAATCCTTGTAAAATCTCTTCTTGTGTGCTCTGAGTTTCGTTATGTGTGGAGAAATGCAGGTTTCCTTTTCTTCCATCACGTCATTCAATTTTCCAGCTGAAAGCTCCATCCCCATTCGTGATCCTTGATGATATCCCAGCTCGGGGATCATTTTAAGGTGAAGACATTCTGAAGAAAGATGAACTCCACACCTCCAACTTCATTCTTCAGGTGTTTCAGCATAAAAAGAAAATTAAACCCCCAGAATATTTTAAGGCAGAGCTGCCAAACTTTTCCTGGCTTCCTATGAGGAATTCTGCATCCCTGTCTCATGAGTCAGCCCGGCCTGGGTATAAATTTAAAGTTCACTTTATATTTTGTTAAAACCAAGCTGTTATTTTAAGATGAAAGTTGTTGGTTGATTGTTGAATATGCATTGAAAATGCCACCTTTGTTTCAGAGCAAAGCCATGTATGAAAGTAAATTTATAGGGTTTGATTTTTCAGTGATAGTCACTGACTTTGGATTTTGGTTTTGCTGGGGGCTGAGATTCAGGAATATCAGGAATATCAGGAATATCAGGAATATCCATCCACAGGGGAAAGTGGCTGTTACAGAAATCTGGGCTAAGGACCCTGGGGTTGTGTTGATTAAAACTTGCTGTCCGTGTTTCTTGTTTCCTGATTTAGCTCCAGTTCGGGAGTTTGCAGCCTCAGGGATGTGCTCACAGCTACTCCCCTGCCTCGGAAGGGTTTTTATTTGTAGAGTTGGGTCTACCTGTACATTAAAAATTCAACATTCTGGCTCAGAGTGCTCATTAATGATCACTCAAAACCAGCCCAGAGTGTCTCAGTCGCTGATTAGAAGGAATGTGAGTGTTTTTATTTAACCCCCCTTTGATGCTGGGGAATTTTGGATTTATCCCCTTCCCAGTGAAATACTGGGGAGTACAAAATACAATAGTCAGTGATAGTTTAAAAAAAAAAAAATCCCAACCAAATGTTCTTGTTGGTCTAGAAGAGGAGTGCAGAGGGACACGGAGACACTGGAGTGAGGTGACCCAAAACTTGGAGCCAACTTTCCTGATCCCTGGAGCTGTGCAGGCTTGGGATCATCTGAGCAGTGGGTGCTGTTTGTCAAAGAGAACCCTGAATTCTCTGGAGACAAATCCTTTGAAATTGCCCTATTAGAACAGGAAATTGGTTTGTTATTGCCCCAATTTTCTCCGACAAACTACTCTGTCTGATGAAAAGGATCGGCTTTCCCACTTAGGAGGGAAGTATTAATAACTCTAATTGCCACTTATTAGCAATTTTACACGATGCTGAGCACATGAGTACACTTTCTAACAGTCTATAAAAAAGAACAGCTTTAAAGATAATAAGATCACTACTAATCATTTCCTGAGTGGAAAACAAGATTTTTGCAGAAATAGTTGAACATTTCACATATGGCTGTGCTGGGATGTGGCAGGAGATCAGCAGCATCGGTATTTTCAGGACAGAAAGGGAGAGGAGTCATCTGGGACAACTAAAAATTCTCCCTTCAAGTTCTTTGCAGCCTCACACCATTCAAAGTCAAGACTTGAATGTTGCCAGGTGCTCTTCTTGGTAGAAGCAGTTGTACAGAAAAAAAATGCAGGTAGATGAGTTATAATCTTTGTAAAAGCAGTTTGGCACAAGCATTTCTGCAGTGTAATCCCTTCAAGAGCGTTTGTTCTTATCTGGGGACGCTCTGGTTTTGTTTTGCACTGCCAGGTTCCAGTTTCCTCATGACAATTCTGTAATGAGGCTTTGCATACAAAACTTGATTTTTTTTTTTAAAAAAAGCTCTGGATTGGATAAGAATTGTCCTTTTAAGAGTTCAAATATCTATTTTTTACTAAAACTGTCTGCTTTTGCATTGGAAAAAGGGGATATAATAATAGGTGTGTGTATGTATACAGGGACTCAAGGAATCATTAAGGTTGGGAAAGGCCTGGTCCTGCTGCCACGCTATTCCTGATGCTCCATATTTATCGATCTCATAACAGCAAGCTCCACAGAACAATGTCCTCAGTGGATGAATAGATCTGATGTAGATTATCCCTAAATGGATTTGCCTTTGCAGGAACAGCAGGCATGGAAAATTCTTCTGGAAAGTTATGAGCGTGTCAGGAAAATTAATCCACAAACACCAGAGGTTTATGTCCAAAAAGGAGACAGAGGAGTCCCTTTATTTGAATAAAGGGAGAGGCCATGGGGCATTCCCCTGGGGTCTCCCGAATTTTTGGAGGTCGCAGCTTCCTTTTTATCCTACTTTCCCTGGTTTCCCGACCGCATTTCCCTCTCTCTTTCCCCACGGGCTGAGGTACTGGAGAGGTACAGACTTCCCGGAGTGCCTAATATCTAAATATTCCCTTCTAATGTAGATTATATAAATATAAACAAACCTTTGGTGTGTTTGAAGACACATATCTCTTTAATTCATCAATCAATGGAATCTTTCCCATTGTCTTTCTTATCCCATAGTGCTTAGCCTTGTCTACCCACAGCTTGTTTGTGAAGACAAGTTCTGCATTCCTCTCAAGCGTGAGGAAGAAAGCCTTGTAATCGGCACCAAACTTTTCCTCTCCCACCAGTGAAGGGGCTTTGTCTCCTGCTATGATCCAGGGTGCTTCAGACCCCTCCATTTATCCCCCGTGGCCCATCAAACATCCCTGCACACCAAGTTTTGTGGGCCTTTCCCACCGAGCCTTCCCTGGATCTGATAAAGCACTTTGCTCCCTGTAGATGCTGAAAAGCTTTGGTAGAGAAATTTTTCAGCTTTCTGCAGCGTTCTGTGAGAGCTCTGTGCTTCTCACAGAAGCTATGAAAAACACTGCTACGGGTTTTTGTAAACTGAGTTTTATCTGTGCACCTGGGGCCTGTTTTTCAGAGCTGTTATGGTCCACAGCGAAATAATATTTTGAAGTAGCTTTAGCCAATGGGACGGGGGGTGGCTGGTCCAAGATCCAATGACCTCCTGTCATCTTTGGGAACCAAGTTATATAAACCCAATTATAATTAATTAAATAACCACTTTCTTCCTGAACTTGGATCGTGTTGTTTCTCGCCGTTCTCGGTACGTCACAGCGACAGCTCCCTCTCGGAGCCGTGTGGGCAGAATCGTTTCATCGGAATAGGGCACATCAGCACCATCCTTTATGGGCCTTGAGAACTGATAATGTGGCAAAGGATGCTTCAGATCAAAACGTTATGGCTGTATTATCGTTAGAGGAAAATGTATTTTCCAACACTCGAGTCGAGGAACATTTCAGGAAATGCTCGATCAGATGAATAATTTATTTTGTACTGGCAGCGCTGCATTAACATCGGGAATTTCAAAGGGGCATAAAGGAGGTGGGAAATCAGGCAGTGAGAGCTGAGTGCCTAATGAATTTCGCCATTCACATGTCCACAAGTATCTAAATGGATTACTTAGGAAAATCAGCAGTGCTGCTTGGACAGATTGGTAATAAATTCTGTTTCATTACAGGGACTGGTATTTTAAGATTTCAAATGAAGACTGATTAAATCAAGTGAAATATGCACGTAAATTGTCATTATGTGGATGGATACACCTTACTCTGTTAAAATTGGATTTCAGATTTGCTCCACGCTTTATTTTGCAGCTCATTTTTGATGACAGTTCATTCCTTCCTCATCACATTATAAATTCAGCTGTATTTTAGCTTTGGACTTAACGGGGGTGTGTGTTTCTCTTTTTTCCCCTATTTCCCTGTGTCAGTGTTTTGTACAAGGTCAATAACAAGCTCCAGTGTGTTTACAATTACCAAGAGGATGGGATTTGTTATTGTGCCCCGACAAATGTGCTGATGCTTCCATTATTTATGGAGAGGAGATAAAAATCGTGCAACGTTCTGAGACAAAAGTGAGGTGTGTGTGGTTTATATCTGTATTTTTGATGAGTTCTCTTAATAGGCATTGGGCAATGCACGGACCTGTGACTGTGGGATGTAAATTTTTCTTTGCAGTAAAGCTGTCAAAGCTTTGTGGGGTTTTTTATGACTCACATTTATGCAACTTGGAAAAAAAAGAAAAAAAAATCTGATGTCCTGTAGTATTTAAACCCAGAACTGATTGGTTTGTACTGGCTGTGGTCTCAAGGTGTGAAAATAAACAAATTCACTTAGTACTGAAGGTACTTCTAGGAAAATTTTATTGTGAGAATTGAATTTGTCTTTTTTAGAAACGGGGCACAATTCGATTTTAAAAATCCCCATTAATATTTGTATTCCTGTGGTCCTGGTTCAGCTGGAATTGCTGAATCACATCACGAGCCTTCGGGATGAGTGCCTGTGGGGAGGAGCAGAATTCAGTGTTGGGCAAAGCCTCAGAGGAGCCACCCCAGCAAAGGCTGGGACACAGCTGTGACTTGGGACTGCCACCTCCTTTCCCTGCTGGGACAAAGTGGGATCAGTGTCTCCTCACCAGAACCCTGTTTGCGGTTTCAGGAGCACCCAGTGGAAAAAATGGGAAAAGCCTCCTTTCTACTGTTTGGGAAGGGGTTCATTCCAGCCCCTTTGGAGCTGGGGGTATCCGTGCAAAATCCCTTTTCCTTGCCTTGGTCCATCCCACGTGATGCCAAGCCCTCAGTCCCCACGGTGTTCAGCTGGCTGATACCCTGGTGTGACAGCTCTGTCCCTGCTCATCTGTTCCACCTGGGAATGCCAGAGGAACGGGAATGGGAACAGGAGCCACCTCCTGCTCCAGCTGAAACTCCCAAAGCCTCATTACAGCAAATAAGCAAATAATCCTTTCTAAGGGTGGGATGGGAGGGATTTTGTTTCAGGAGAAACTCAGAGCACCTGTCTGAGATTTACATTTTAAATTGCCCTCGGAGGAGGAGTCTCCCTCCCTTTTTCCATGAACTCAGGGGAGCAGAGAGTGCTTTGTCTCCTCAACACCCCTGGGGCTGGAGTTTAGGAGCTGTGGATCCCTGCTCCTGTGTCTGTGTGAGGAACAGCTCCAGGCCCTTTGATCTGTAGCCTCTAAAGGAGGTAAGAGCAGATTTCTTCTGCTGTGGTTGGCTGATGTTACTTGAAATTGGATTTTTTTTTTTTCCCCAAGACCAAGTATTTTTCCTTTACTTCCTCCAGTTCTTGCCACAAGTTTGAGACTAGATCCAGGCAATGCTGCTCTTTTTGTCTTTATTGTGAGATGTCAAAGAATTCAATTTGTTTCAATTTTTTTTCTTGCGATAATTGATTTAGAACTGTAATTTAACAGCTTGGTTTAGATGGAAAAATGTTTGAAAGTGAAATTTGATTGAGTTTTGCTTTATGTTCATTTCACAGCCTCTTTATTCATTCTCTAGCAAAAACGAGGGAAAATGAAACTGAATTCCAGAATTGCACAGAGTCCTTATTAGGCTGTAAGGCATTCCTGGATGTTTTATTCCCTGCTGGAAAGGGACACCGACATCTTTGCTGAGGCAGGGAGAGATCGTCTATAACTGAGCACGGGCTTTATTGGGCTGTGAAGTCTTTTCTGTGGAGTTATTTTAAAGATCTTGAGAGCAGCAGCTTTTCCCTAATTGGGTGCTAAGTGTGTGTTTTGTCTAGAACAAGGCTGTTTATGCACCTTTCTCTTTTCTCTGCTGCCACTGCTGTGCAGCTCAATAATTATATTTGTTTCAACACTGCCAAACCACTAAAATTTTAGATTTTTTTCTCCATCACATGCTTCAGATCTGCCTCAACTGCTGAACATGTTATGCAGGAGGGGTGAAAATTTTCCTGCTCACACACTCAGCATTGCACTGTGGATATAGAAATGGTTCCTGAAAGCATTTTTGATAATGCGCTGTTCCTTTCCAGACCAGAAAAAAAATGAACTTTTAAATACCTTATTAATAATTGCTATGGTTTTCTGATACGTGTTTGGCTGTAGTTGAGAGATGATGGGAATTCTTGCGCTAAGTTTCCCTCTAAACAACCTCACAATAAGTTCTTACCAAGGGATTGAAAAACTTTATTTCCAGTAAAATTTCTATGGGGATCTCGGTGCATTCAGGGTAGAGATGCAATTGGATAAGGGGAAAAAGCTGTGCCTGTCTAAGCTTTGGGTGAGAGGATTAAACTCTGCCTGGTGTGAATATGAGGCATGGAGTCTTCGATTGGTTTTTTTTGGATGGGTTTGGGGTTTGTTTTTTCTATTCCTGGTTTATTAATCATAGAACCCCAGAATGGTTTGGATTGGAAGGGACCTTCCTATTCCACCCCTGCCATGGGCAGGGACACCTTCTGCTATCCCAGGTTGTTCCAAGCCCTGTCCAACCTGGCCTTGGACGCTTCCAGGGATCCAGGGGCAGCCCCAGCTGCTCTGGGCACCCTGTGCCAGGGCCTCCCCACCCTCACAGGGAACTATTTTCCCCAAATATCTCATCTGATTCTGCCCTTCCCTCATTCTCCATTACTTTATCCCTGATGGGGTAACGCTTTGTTGTGGTCAAAATCCTGTTGTTGGCATTGAGAAGAACTTTGGGCAGCACCAGAGATGGTGAAGCTGTCAGATAACCAGAAAATAAGTATTTTAGATCATTGCTGCTTTTCCTTTTGGTACAGTGAGTGGTTGAAGGGTGAAGGCCAAACTGAATTAAGCAGCAATTAATGCTAGCACAGACCAGGTATAATCAGTACCTAAATTAACCTAAACAGGTAGTCAGGATAACAAACAAGACTCTTTTGACTTGTTAACAGCCCTTCTTAAAATTTAAGGAAAACAAATAAATAAAAGCCAGAAGAAAATCTGTAAATTACTCATCACTGCACAATTTACTACCCAAATTCTACTTTTGCTGAGCAGGGATGGGAAGGGCTCTTCAAAGGCTGACACAATTTCCATGCCTTTCACTCTAGGAAATGCTGTTTATTATTAAAAACTTTTTTTTTTTTTTTAAATGTAGCAGCAAAAAGGGAAAGCAAATATTCACCGTAATGAAGTTCATTCCAACTCTCTCATACATGGAAAAGTTAGTGACAAACTGCCAGAGGTTATAAATATCTGCTTATAAATATTTAAAAAAATTAGTCATTCAAGCACCTTGTTGTCATAAGCGAAGCAAACTCTTTAAATTTACAAAAGCAATTCCTCTAATAAAGGGATGGTTCGGAGCTGCCATCAGTTCCTGCTGGTGATCCGTCACTCTGTGCTGACTCAGGCAGTGCAGTGCTGCTACAGGCATTTCTTGGGATGGAAATCTGGTCTCATTCCAGGGAGGAGGAACATTTGCAATGAATATTCCTCAGTCCTGGGCAAGCAGAGGCTGCCTGGGACTGGAAATGAAGAGTTTTATCCTGCTCTGCTTTTGTAGTGACTCAGATGCCAAGCAAGCCTTGCAAATCCCAGGGGTAGCAAATAGTTTGGTACTTCAGTGAATGAAGCAGAATTACAATTTGAGAGAGAAAAATCCTTCTTTTCTTTCTTGCTGCACCTTTATTACCATACTGAAGTTTATGTGGCTTCAGGAAAACAGAGAAATTACCATTGATCTAAAAAGTAGATTGAAATAGAGTCAAGAATTCCAGTACCTTTCTCTTTTTTCACCCCCAGGAGCTCCCCTGGCAGCCTCTGGTGGCTCCTCAGATGGAGTTGAACCAATATTGCCATAAGAGCCATTTTAAAACTCGGGGGCTCAAGAAATAACTCAGATATGTGGGTGTAGAACCAGAAAATCTGTCCTCCAGGGCTGGATTTGCACATGTTACAGCTTGGGGATCAATCAAATTAAATCGTGCAGTCACCTGACCGACTCATCCCTAAAGACACCTGGGAATTATAGTCCCAAAATCAACGGTGCTGGGACCAGTCACGTGCAGCTGCCATAACTAGAGAATATTGTGCTCACAGGATGCTCCAGAATGTCCCCATCACGGCCCTGAACCTCCCATCCTTCTGGCAATACCTTTGTCACCAGAAAGTTGCTCTAAAGCTCCTGCTTCCAGCTCGTGGCTCTTCCCTAGAAAGTTTAAAGTGATGGCATTATTCTGCCTCTGCATTTCAAACCCCCTTACAAACCCCAGCCTTGCCATGAAACCTGGGACGGCATAAAAACACAAAGTTGCCAAAGCAGAACGAAGGTTTAGGAAGATTCCTTAATGTTGGGGAAACTTTCTTAACAAAAAACCCACAGTGGTGTTGGGATGGGAGGATAAACCCCAAATATATTGATTAATCCCTCTGTTTTAAATATGGAGGGGTTGGCACACCTGTACAAACAACATCTGATGTGGTGTTCTTTCATAAAGCATCCTCATATTTCACACTCTCGCCCTGTTTGTTGGTGTTAATTTAATTTACCTGCTCTGCTCCTGTTTTCAATTCACATACGGGTGTACTGGGTTTGGGGTTTTTTACTGGGTAGTGCAAGGGGAGCTCTGGATGCTGTGTAAACAATGAGAGAGTAATAGGAGAAATTGAATATCTGCTTGCTGAGCTCGGCAAGGACAGGCCTGGTAAAACAAGGGAGGATAAAAGTAAAATGTAGCACATTTGATTTCCCAAGCCAAATAAAACTAGATGGAAGCCGTGCCTTCCACTCAATTTGGGTTGCCAGAGTGGCTCCAGTGAGCTCTTTCTAAACAATATAGATGGAAATTCTTGGTAAATACAGGGATTAAGTGCACGAAGAGAAGAGTTATGAAAAAAATGGGGATTTTATAAAAAATATTTGTCAGTCCTTCAGCTGCCCGGCAGGAAGGCAGCCGGAGCTGTTCCCTCCTGGCATCACGAGAGGGCACTCAGCAATTGCATTTCAGCGTCTTGCCACCCATGGCAGACACATTCCACCTTTCCCTCCTTCAGAATAAAAGACAGCACGCGATTGAACACAAAGGTTTCTCCGGCGTCACGGCAGGATTTATTGCTGCTAAATAATTCTCAGCAGAAATGTAAAACAAATGTTGTGTATAAATAGCGCCGTAATACGGCACTTTGGGGAGTGAAGGAGGTTTTAATTCCAAATAGCAGGTATTTATTTACGTCTGCTCAGAGGCTGGATGCTCTTGGGTCATCCTCGCGTGGTGATGCCTTCCAAGCGCTCTGGTAGCTGATGTGAGCAGGGCAGGGAGCAGCTCCGAGCAGAACGTTCTCTGAGAGAAAAAAATTCTGGTCGAAAAGAGGATTTCCAGGGCTTGTAAATGGGGAACGTGTCGAGGAAAGATGAGGTGGGAGAAGCAGCCTGGCTTTGGGGGTCCGTGCCAGGGAGGGCTGATCCCGAACACCACTGGAGCTCCAGCGCTGCCCCTGCAAATACAAACAGTTCCATACAAGCATGTAAAAATAAATACAAATACCAGCAGTTAAATACAAACCACTCTGGATAATAAGTGGGAAAATCACCAGCTGTGTGCTGGTGATCTGTATTTTCCCCTCTACCCAAGAATCACGGAATCACAGAATCCTTAATGCTGGAAAATACGTGCAGGATCATTGAGCCCAACTGAGAGGAAAGAGAGATGGAACAAATTTGTCAGGACAAAGGTTTGGTTTTCACTGCGTGGCTGGAGCTGTGTGTAACTCATTGTAGCAACACTTTGTGGTGAGTGTGGAGCTCTCCAGACACCTCCAGCTCTGGAAGCCTCTCAGGAAGTCCAGGAGAGGTTTATAAAGGACAGGACAGAGGCACCTGCAGGACTCTGTAGCATCACAGTGCTGAAGGAGCTGCCAGAAATACTATGGGCAGGATTTTGCCTGGACTAATCAATAACTGTTTGGATGAATCAATCAATCTCATTGAGACTGCCTGTGCAGGTCTTTTTTTTCAAGTAAATTATTTATTGGGAACACAGACTGAGGCAGAGCCTTGTCCTGAGCCCTGCTGTACTCTCAGCTCTGAGCAGGGCTCCAGGCGAGTCCACTCTGAGGTTTTTCATCTGTCCACATCCTTTTTCCAGCTAAGAAATTGATGCTGAAGCATTTGGAGCTTCTCTTATCTCTGTTTCCATGTGCCATAAGCTTAGTGAGGAGCTCTGTTGTTTAAATTAAACCCCCCTGTTTTCACCAGAGGCTTTCCCAGTGTGAGAGAACTGCCCTGGCATCCTCAGCTGTCTTCCTTGGAAGGAGAATCCTGAGCAATTCCATGTGATCCGAGCGGTTCTTCCCTCTGTGCTATCATCAGGAAACACAAGGTTCTCAGCAGATAAAAGGTTGTGAAAATCTTGGCTGTTCAAGCCTGTGCCAAAGACCAAAAGCCAGACACAGCAAATCTCTACACCTGCCTCTGAGCCTGGTTTAGGATCCGTGTGGTGGTGGCTTTGCTTTAAGGCAAAGTTGGAGTCACAAACTCAGTGTTTTCTTACAGGGACATTTTCTCCTTCCTTTAAAAGTCTGTCATTTGGCTGTCACCAAACTGGAATCCAAACTTTTCCACAGAAAGCCTGTTTTAAAGGAATTGCATCCTTCAGATGAGTGCATTCTAAAGGGACAGATATTCTGTGCTGTGTTCAGAAAGTACTAAAACCCTAGGCCCTGACCCTAGAAATGAGCGTTACTGTTTTCCTTCCTACGCCGTTCCTTTTGCTTTCAAACCAACTGTGTTGATCCACAAAAAGGATGTGGTTTCTCCTTTTAGGAAATAAAGGGGAGATGGAAGCTTGTTTGCATTGAGTCATGTTAATGCATAAAACATTTAATGTCCTTAAATGAGCTAAAGTATTCTAGATGTGAGTTAGAGCTGCAGTGTTGTTTGAGGCCTCAAGCTTGTGCAATCCTAAAACCCAAAAGACTTTGCTGTCCCGTACAGCTGCAGCATCACAGATGGATGAACATACAAAAGATGTTGGAACTGTTAAGTTCATGACCCAGAAAATTGGCTCAACGAGAGTGCAGGGAACAGTGGGTCCTCTTCAGATCAGAAATCCTGTGGTTACAGCGTGGAAATGCCAGAGCTGTGATGGGTTCAGTCATGTTGGGGTCACTTTCTTCAGGAAGAGAGCCAAAGGTCAGGGAAAAGAACAATTCCAAGTGCTGAGTCATTCTGTGGCAGTTCTGAGAGCACAGGCTCCGTGTCCCGGGCTTGCAGCTTTTGTACAGCAGAACATCAAACGCGGGCACCGAAGGACGGAACTGGTGAAACACAAAGGTACAGAAACCAGCTGGGGAGCTGGCAGGGAAAGGCTCATCCTTTCAAACCATGTTTCTGTGAGCGAGCTCTGCTAGGATTTTTAACTGACTATAAAGAGAAATAAAAGCCAGACATCTTAACTAGCCACAGGAATATTGCACAGCAGGGCCTGCTGTCGCTTGGATAGGAGATTTCTCTTTGTGACAGTTGAGAAACCAAACTTGGTGTGTGAGGGAGACTGAGGGAGACTAAGTCAGACAACTGTGATATTCCCGGGGAAAGGTTCATTAAGAAGATGAAGGTGAGAATGTAAGGAGAAAGGAAAAAAATTAATTTGATAATTTGCTCCCCTTGGCATCTCTCCATATCCCAGAGATCCCATGAGTTTGGCAGGAGAAGTCTTTAAAGTTTGGACTGTTCATTTCACCCGTGTTCTGTAACCCTCCAGGAGTTTTCCCTTTTGCATGGAATGCAGCAACTCATCAGGCCCTCAACTCTCTCCAGCTGCCCAAAGCTGGTTTTCCTGCCTGCTGTAGCCAATAATCAATAAAGGAGGGCAAGAACACTGAAGGGGGAAAATGCCTCATGGAAAATTCCTATTTAGGCACTTGTGCCTATTCTCTTCCACGTGGGCTGCAGCTGCTGAAAGTATCAACATGGAAAACTAATGCCATAATACACTGATGAAGTTCTCGTTAGCTTTCCTAGGGATCTTGCCCAGATTTGACTTCTATTGACCTAATTAGACGTTGAGGTCTCCCAGCTTTGCTCACATCGCTTGTTACACCAGCAATTGCCTGATGATGCAATTTGGCAACTTGGAGCTGTGGGAGGTGCTGGAGAAGGTCCCTGCCAGCCTGGACAAGGACACCCAAAAAGCAGATACCCAGAAGACTTTCCTATTCAAAATAACAGATAAACAGAGTGTTAGATTGATTTCATAATTGCTGCTGTTAAATACAACCCGGGAGTGTTTAATACCTTCAATAATCAGATATTGTTGGCTGTGGTACCTTCTGTAGGTTGTAGGAACCTGGCTTTAGGTGTGCAGGCTCCAAGGCTTTGGAGCACTTTCAGATGAGTAATGGTGGATAATTTAAAGGAATATTTGCAATTACTGTAATCTTCTCATTAGATTGTGTTTTACATCACCCAGCAACAAATTCCAGTGTGGCTGCAGTGATAGCAGCAATGAACTAGCTCAGAGTAACATTTCTTAATAAAGATCAGGGAAATGAAGAGGACAATTGCTTCCCATTTTTCCTACATCCTGGCATGATGTGAAAATTCGTAGCAATTTCCCTGCATAGGAATCTAATTAATCAATATACTGGAATTGCAGTCGCAGCAGCTACTAAAGTAGACCTCAGGATTAATTTTTTCAGCCCTGAGATTCAAACAGCCTTTCTCTCTGATTCTGTTACATATTTCAGCACACAAAGTGCTGCATTTAAATAGGAACTGGATTATTTAATTATTCAAGTTGATTAAGATGGGTAATTAAATGCTGCTACTACTATATTATGTGTTTTACATTTTATTTCCATGAAAAGTGATTTTTTAAGTACAAACTAAAAGGATTATTTGAGTTTCCAAATCCTACTGCCTTTTCTGAATTGCCTGATTGCTCATCCCCCAGTATTTCCAACTTTGAAACAAGAATCAGAGCAAGCATTTACGGAAACCAACACGAGTTCCCACATTTCCAGCTACTTGTTTTAGTAACTGTTTTAATCTGGCTTTTTAATTCCACCTTTTCCAGCTGCCTAAAACACTGCGAGCAAATTATCCTCAGCAACTCACCCAGATTTTTTCAATTTTAATTACCCTCTTTTTTTATGTGCTGCTGATTTCCCTTTGGTTTTTTCCTTTTTTTTTGGTTGGTTGTTGGTGTTTGGTTTGGCTTTTTTACTTCAATTTCTGCTTTCAGAGTAGGACAATGGAAGTGTCCAAGGCCAGGTTGGACGGGGTTTGGAGCAACCTGGGATAGCGGAAGTTGTCCCTGCTCATGGCAGGGGTGGGACCAGGTGTAGCTTTGGGTTTATCTGGCTTTTAATGTCTTTTTCTCTTCCTCAGCTGTTTGAGCAAGGCACCAGGCCTGAGGGGTGCAGTTTCAGAGCGGTTTCTGTGTCTGGCTTCCCTCTGGAACTCGGGAACCACCAGTTAAAGTTGAGCAACTTCCAGCCAGGCCCCGCGTCTCCATGGCTACCGGAGGCGCAGGCTGATTTCTAGAGACAGTGCAAAAGTGGGATGTGAAAACACCACAAAGATTCCTTGTGTTTGGTACGTAGGGCAGGGAGATCCCTCCATAAAGAAAGCAGCATTTATAAAAAAAAAAAAAAACATTTATAAAAACACAGGCCTGGTGGGGCGGGGGGTGGGGAGTGTTGCACGGAATGAGGAGCACTCCCTGGATCTGGTGTGGTAACATCACTGTTTCCCGCTGCTTTCTCCTGGCATTTTCCTGCTCTGTCACACAGCTGTGTGGTTGCCGTCCAGGCCATTACGGAACTGCCAGTCAGCTGCTCTTTGGCATTCGGGTCCTATTTTGGGAAGAACATGGGAAGCTGGGTGCTTTAACAGGAGGATCTGCTGTAGGACAGGTTCCAGGGTCCTTCCCCACGCAGAGTATCCCAGCAAAGAGCTCTCCCTGCCGCCTCCAAGGGTGTTTGCCCTGCATTGTGCAGGGATCACCCCGTGGCTGACAGAAGCCCTGGTGACAGTATGGGCCCTATCCAAGTTTTAAGGCTGATCTCTCGCGCATGAATTGGGTTTCTGTTTGAATTTTGGCCCTCTGCGAAGCTGGCTGCTCATTTTGCTAAGGCAAACCCAGAATACTAAACAGGTAATTAACTTCTGGTCTTTGCCAGGAGTCAAAAGGCAGCATTCTGCAGGCATTGAAGTCTGGTGAGGATTTTCATGAAACTGAGCATTTAAAAAATACATAAGTAACACATTGCTAGAATTTGTATGCAAATACCATAACCAAGTGTCCCTGATATTCACATTTTATTTTATTAGTGCCTGTGTTTTTCTACTGGCTTAAAAATGCTCTTTGTGGTGCAGTTGTGTTTAAGGGGCTACAAAGCTCTCTAATGAGGTTGGGATGTCTGGCTCACTCGCAAGAAGTAGAAAGAAGCTCTGGTACAAGTAGAAAGGAGTGAGCCAAGCAGGATTAGGGGAAGGCACTGCCTCCAAGGATGCAACGAGACCTCTGTGTTTCCCTGTGAGCAATAACAGTCATTCCAGACTGCCCCAAAAAACCCCTCATGATCTCATTCTGGCTGTCTGGTCTTGGCTGTATTTTGGTGTTGAAGGAGGAGAGAGAGGGAAGGGGCTGTGGCCAAGCAGCCCTTTGGAGAACACCTCTGGTCTCTGCTCAGAAGGTCATGAAAGAAGAAGTGTTCCCAGTCAAAAAGAGAGATCTTAGGGAGCTCCAGGCAAGCTGGGCAGTAAAAGAAGCCCCTGGAAGCAAACAAGGAATGCTTGAGCTACGTGATGAGGGAAGTCTCAGGCTTGCCCAGGCCAAGGCTGTGAGCTGAGAAGTTCTTTGCTATTCCCAGCAAAAGAGTGAAGAAGTGCAAATAAAGATAAATCACCCTTGTTCTATGGCCAGTGTGTAAATTAAGGACTCTTCAATGTCCTCTGAAATGGGAAATCAAAGACCCCAGGCTGAGGGAGGACTTCTTGTCCAACACACGACATTGAAAACTCATTAGGAGGTGTCGTGGAGAGGAGCTCAGCCACTTGCTCTGATTCCTCCCTGAACTGGTTTTCCCAATAAAGGCTCCCGAACATCTGCCTGCTTCTCACCATCTGAGCTGCTACAGAGCCAGCAGGCACGCGGGATTTCAAAGGATAAGAGAGATCTGGAAGCCCTAGGCCTGCATGTACCCAACTTTCTGCAATATTTCTCTGAGCTGAGCGAGAGGAGCTGATGAGACAAAGCCTCTTGGAAGCTCAAGTCATCCCAGAGGGTCTGTAAAACAAGGAGTTTTTACAGGAAAATCATAACTAAGAGAACTCATACTTATTTTGCTCCTCAATTTAGATTACAGGCTGCTGTTGCCGAGGATGTGTTTCCACGTGCTTAACACTCAGGATGGTTTTGACATCCTCCAAGTGTGTGGGGGTATTTTTAGGACTGTATTTCTTATCCAAAAAATGCTCCAGTAGGCATTTGTAGCCACCCTGGCAAAAACTTCAGCCAAAAAAAAAGGCAAAGGCACTGCTGCCTTCAATCCAACCCCATGTGTTCAGGAAGCACAGCAGAATTTAAGCCAAACCCAGCTTCTCTCTCACCATTTTAAAGCACTAAATGTCAAGAGAGCTTGGCAGCTGTCAATAGAAAACATTTCCCCTTTCACACTGGTCGTTCTCTGAGCTATATGCGCACTAAATTATTTATTAATTTGCCTTAATAAAAAGAAAATTGTCTTCTTAAACCCCCACTAAATATCTGATGGAATATATAAACTGAGTTATGGCCAATATTGATCTCATCTTGTGTATATCTACTGACTTCCAGTCACTTAAAATTAATATAATTGACTCTAGAAGTGCCAGGCACGTTCCTGGAAGGCAGATTAATGATCTGGTGAAGTGATCAAGCACTTAGTGGCTTTTGGCTGATAAATCATTTCAGCTCCTTCATACGTCGGGCATTTAATTATGGTCATTTAACCACTGTTGGCTGTTGTGCCGTTGTAGAAACTAAAGCAATCAAAACATTAACTTGAGTGTGTTGTAGAAAATTACTGTATCCAGAGCCTTGCAGGTCCTGCGTGAGCAGTGTTGTCAGGTAAACTGGGACAAATGTGGCTTTTTGGAGAAGCTTCAAATATTTCACAGAATTTGCAGTTTTTTAAGTTTAGCTGTTAGTTTTAGGGGGTTAGTAAACATTTTACCTATTTCTCTGCACAGGAAGCAATGATGTGGGGTTATGTAACAACACCCAAGGCTGCCCAGGGAAGTTGTGGAATCACAAACCACGGAAGGGTTCAGAAAAGGCCCTTGGGGACACGGTTCGGTGGTGGATTTGGCAGTGCTGGTTAATGGTTGAACTTGATGGTCTCAGAGGGCTTTTCCAGCCTTGAGGATTCTCTGGCTCTGTGAAATGAGGAATGGAATAAACACACCGCATCCCACTGGAGCAGCTGGGAGGAATGGCCTCCCTGGGGCTCCCACATCAGATCTCCTGCAAGGGCAGCTAAACCAGCTGCTCTTCGTCCGCTCAGGTATGAATTTGGGAGTGTTCTTCTGACAATTTTCTAATATTCTTCTTTGACAAGGTCTCTTGCCATGAGAAACCTTGGACTAGAACCACAGGCTCAGTTTTAGCCCAGAAAGACTAATTTATACCTGAAGCCCCAAACAAGATTCTTTTCTTCCTGCTGGAAATCGCTTTTATCTTCCGAGCAGGGCTGGCAGCAGGTTTGGCTCTTCCCCAGGGAGAACCTGCCTGCGCTGGAGATAGAAAATCCTCCTTCCTCCCTGATTTCTGCATTCACGCTTGGAAAAATTGCCTGCTTGCTTAATTTCACTATTTTCTTTCTGTTAATCTCCACCTTGGAAGGACTTTTAAGGGGGCTTAGAGGAATGACAGAGGTTTAAACCAGCAGCCTGAACCAAACAGGCTGTGATTTTTTGGTGTTGTCTTAATAGTAAATGAGATGAAACAGGGCTGGTGGCTGCAGTAGCATCTTGGGGGGTGAGGGTCAGAGGAGGCTTGGGATGCTCCCACTGTTGCAGAATCCCACCTGATCACCCTTCCAGGGCTTCACCTGGCTCCAGCAACCTTCCCCTGCTGCCCAGTGAATTGGGTGTTCAATTGTTGGGTGGGCTTGGAGCAGCCTGGTCCAGTGGAAGGTGTCCTTGCCATGGCAGGGGGTTGGGTTTAGACGAGCTTTAAAACCTCTTCAGACCCAAATCATTCTGTGATTCTGCCACTTTTGGTTTTTAGAAGGAAAATCAGAGGAATTGCTGGGGCTCAGGGAGACTTTTTGCCCCACAAACCACGCGGGCGCTGCTGGAATTCCCTTTGAGATGAGACAACGTTATGTAATTCTCCTGGGATTTTTGGGGGGAGCTGTTTGTTTTTATGGAGTAACCAAGGTGCCAGTGCAGCCAGCAGGGAGGCTTTTTCCACTGACTCAATTCCCTGTCGGAGCCGGGGCTGGGAGACTCTCGCTGCTCAGTCAAGGACTTCCTGATGGCCCCGGTGTCCCCGTGCAGCTGCTGCCAGGCTCCTCAGTGCCCCTTTGTGTCGGAGCAGTGGCCTCGGGTGGCCCTCAGCGGTGGCACTGGGCTGTCCCTGGCTGTCACATCAGGGGGAAGAGGGGCTGCTCCTCACCACCCCTGAGGGGCTCGGCCCGTTGGCAGGGAATATGCTCATGGAGCTCCTCTCTGCAGGCAGCGAGGGAAAGCAAACACTGAGCGGGTTCTCAAAGCATCCACTAATTAAATTAGGTTTAATTATTAATCTACGAGATTTAATTTCCTATTTTCATGTTCTTTTCTGAGTGGGCAAATATGAATACAAATAAGCCGAAGAGGCAATGTCACCGAGAACTCTCTTGACTTTTTGAGTCTGAAGCTGCTGAGGGTGGCCAGGAGATTTGGAGGGCACCAAGGAGGGAGGCTGGGGTTGCGGAGGGTTCTGGCAGTGAGGCCTCAGACTGGGTTTGTTTGGTGATGTCTTACACATTAAATCACCAATTTCTTTGCGTAACCTCTTGCTGAACAAGATTTTATACAATTTAGACCAGAAATGAGCACGTACAACTTGGGTCCTGGTGATATCAAGGTTACCTCTGACCCTTCTGGGGCCCACACAGAGCTCTCTCCCCGTTGGAGTTAATGAGCTGATTACAATTAAACATTTGGTGAAGGGGAAGAACATCTCCGATCTTGGGGCGGACTGAAATCAAGAAGGCCAGACCGGAACGAGGGGCTCTGTCCACTTTTATGCTGCTTCAGGTCAGTCTTTCATGGCTTTTCCTAAATGGACTGAGAATTCCTGCTGTGTAAGCAGGGGGAGGAGCTGTGACTTTTGCTAAAATGTCATTGCAAGCTGTTGCTGGAGCAGGAATGAGGGAAAACAACGCCGTGGTGTGCGGGGCACTGCGATGCCTTTGTTCCGTGCCAGTGCAGGTCCCAGAGCCCGAGCAGGATTTCAGCCCTGCTGCAGTGACATTTGTAAAGGGGAACATGGCAAGGCCTGAGCTTGGCCAGGATAAAATGCTCTTTTTAAGGGTGGGGGGGAAAAAAAACAAAAAAAGTCTGGCTTAATGGAAAAGGGGAATCAGTCCAGGGGGAAAAATATAAACAGGTTTAAGAAGCAAAACAGAATTTAGAAAGAGCAGAGCGTGAATGCCAAATCACACAGGAGAAAGGGTCTTGCAGAGGTAGAATGAGAAGGGCTGGGAGGGAAGGGACAGGGAGAGGGGGGAAACAGCCTCTGGAATGACACAGAGGCTTAGAAAGCTAAAATGAAAACAAAAGGCCAAGGGGGAACATTCACATGGATATAAGGAAGAATGAATGGCTGCAAGGCATTTGAAGAATGCCTCTTACAGTCTCTGAACTGAGGATCCTTTTAAATTTGTTTGTTATGAATTTTACCCTATGTCCTGTTTTGCTCCTTGGTACGAGACTGTTATGTGAAAAACACTCCCCCTGTTTCAGGGAGCTGCCATTATTCCCTGGGATTTCATGGATCTGTAGCACTGCTTAATGTCTCCTTTCATTTCGCTGAGGAAGTGACAGATTGACTGGGGGGGTATCTTTGACCCCCTGTTTGTGCAGGAGGTCCCTCGGTGCTGTAACAAGGGCAAACTCTAAACCACAAAATTTTAAAAATGCAGTCTGGAGACCAAGAGCAGTAGCACAAACCCTCAGCAGCAGCTGGTCAGGACTGGGAGCAGAGGTGGGCTATCACCTTTGCTTTTCCCTGTCCACCTCTCCCTGCCTCCTGCCCAATGAGGCACCACCTATTTGTGAGCACAGAACCGCTCAGGCAGAGCTGGAAGTCGGCTGAGAGCTGCCTCCTGTGCAGGAGGATTGTCAGCCAGGTGTGGGAAAGGCTGGAGAGGAATGCCAGCACACCCATCCTGGAGGCCAGGCTAAAACTGACCCATTACCAACAGCCCCTGAGCTTCACCAGAGCACACCTCGAGGGGGGCAACACCTGAGGCTGCGTTTATCGCTGCTCTCAGAGGGGTTTGCAGCCTGTTCCCATCAGAGCAGAGGTGCCAGATGAGATTTTGCCCCAAGGGCATGGAGAGAGGGACTGTCCAACAGCCCATGGAATGATGGAGGGATCTCCTGGAGGCTTGGCTGCTTCAGCCATTTGTGGGCAACCCTTGGTCCTGCCGTGCTGGAGGGCCATGGGACACAGCTTCAGGGCACCCTGCACCGCTTCTCCTTCCTTCCAGGCAGGTTGTCCCATGGTGGAGACTGGAAATTTAGATAGAAATGGAGTTCTTGGCATTTTTCTGTCTTAATGGGGATGGGAAACCATGTCTTAAAACACTACACATTAAAAAAACAAAGGCTTTGACTGGCAATATAATTATAGCCTGGATTGATTATGAAGTTATTGCATTTTCTGTCATCATTTGACGTTTACTTACAAGAGCTGAACGTGCCTGCACTGCCTGGGAGATTTTGTAACCAGTTCTTGCAGTTTCTTTCCAGAGCTTTACACATTCACCCAGCAAGACAATGATTTCTTTAAATACGGGGTTTAAGTAAACCTCCAAGCTGGAATTCATCTGCTGTGGCATTAGAACTGCGCAAAAATGAGACACATGGAAAACAGCGGATGAGATTGGGCTATTAAGAATAATTAATACCGAATTTAATTGACAATTACTTAGCAAGAGTGATATTTGGCTTTCAAAGGCCATCTACATTTATGGTGCTACACAGCACAATAAAAAGAAGCAATCTGTTTTAGGGAGATGAACATAAAGCAGGGGGAAATGCAAATGCTGGGCTCCTTTATCCTCCGGCAGTGCCTCCTGGAGCAGAGCAGGTACACGATGGATGGCGCACACGCGTTAATCACAACTTCAGAAGGCATTTCCTAATTGTTTCTGCGTCGGTACAGGCTGGATTTTAATCCTTTTGGGGAAGGAGGCGAGAGCTTTTCGAGGCGGTGTTATTTACATATAAAAGATTCATCTGTTGTGTTACCGGGCTGTGGAGTGCGAGCGTTTACCCACGGGCAGGTGACTCACAGCCTGTGGATAAATTCACTTGTTTATTCAATCCCCGTTACTTTGTGATGCCTGGGAGTATTTTCGATGTTGTTTTTTTTTTTCCTGTTCGTAGTTTGAACACCGAGCTCCTACGCTCTCCTTTGTTCCCGTGCTCGTGTTATTACTCCCTCCAGCACAACATTTTCTCGCCCTTTAGGCTTTTCCCCCCACTTTGTGAAGCCTTTAGATGTGGGCAGAAAGGAAAGGGGATAGAAATGAACAAATTAGCTAAAGAATCTGTAATGGAATGAATTGAAAAGCTCCAGCACCATAAGGAAACAGTAACTAATGAGTAGGAAGTACTGTACAGTATGTCATTCATTTAGCCCTCCCTGCTCGGGGTAGTACCAGATGGTGCCCTGAGGGACTTGGATGTTCCCATCCATGCTCCAACACTACTAAAGAGGTGAGATGAGAAAAGGAGATGAGACGGATCACACCAATCAGCCCAGCAGAAAAATGATTATGATTACATAACTAATGACCCAGGGAATTAGACAATATCAAAAATAGGAAGGATGCCAATTTGTGCTGTGACACGTCTGAGCAGCCAAAGCAATATGGGGGCTGTGTGGTGAGAGTTGTGTGGTTAAGAATAAAAGGGGGGTCCTCATCAAGCCTTCAAAAATATTCCTTTTATTTGACAACAATTTCCCTAGCTGCTGAGAAAACTCTGCTACTGGGCATTCCTGCAATAATCCTGACTAGGCTGTGCACTTACAAGTTCTCTTTTGCCATATTTAGCCCGGCTGGAAGCTTGTTAGAATCTGATTTTGCTCCAGTTTTGTCAAACAGCTTTCCTGTGCGCGCAGTCGGAGTGGGACTGAGAGCTCAGCGCCGCAGCTCAGGAGCTGCAGTTGTACAGGGACTGTCCGAGTGATTCCTGGTGATGGCACAGGGGGTGTGGAGCTTCCCACTCCTCCAGCAACAGCTGTGTGCCATGCAAGTGTCCTCTGTGGGACCAGGCAGAGCTCTTGGTCATAGACCTTAAAAGGATGGGATCATGGCCCTACAGAAAACCGAAACATCCCACACCGAAATATTCCAGGGGAAGGAATATTGGATGAAATTTGGATTTACTCAGGAAAAACCTTTGTTTAGCTAATCTCTCTCCCCCGTTCTGATCTATTTTTTTTCTCCAGTTTATTGATTTTGAATTGAAATGTCTGGATCGAGATTGCAAGCTCTTCCTATCTGCACTGCAATCCTGATTACAGGATCCTGTTAGTGGCTACGTATGTGCCTACCAGCGAGTCTGATTCCCGAAGCTGACTTTGCTGTCCCACGGCTCAGACGTCTGGCTACAAAGCGTGGAGCAGCCCAAAATGATATGAAATGCAGCTTTTTGCCATCTGCTGGAAAATGTTAATGAGCTGATGATCTCATCCTCTAGTTTAGACAGGTGTCCACATCCCCAAAAATGTGATGAGAAATGACATCTTTGTTGACAGTCTCATCAGATTAATTGGACTTCAGGAGCGAGCTAATTCTCACATCAAGAGGTTTGAGAACATAGTGTGGGAGCTGTGTGAAGAACCTTGAACTCCTGCTTCTTGTGCTGTCACCAGATCATAACAGCTTTGATGGACTGGATTAGGAAATCGATATCCACGCATTGACATGCTAATCCCTCCAGGGACACTCATTAAATAACGTTCAGATAAAGGGCCACAACAGCGTGTGTGCAATCGGGAGCTGCAGCAGGGCGGCACGTTTCATTTGGGTGCTTTCAAACTATTTCACAGAAAAGGGTCTAAAACATTAAAACACACATTATGCTCCCCAAATCACAGATTTGGGTGTTAAACTGAACCTACCTAAGGCACTAAAAGCGTGAGGAAGGGTCAGGTTTTGGCGGTACATGCAAATTAGTGGGAAGAAACTCCAAGGAGAGAATGCTGGGTCATGAGTTCAGGCCTCTGCTGTAGGAGATATCCACGCCATGGAAAGCCTTCCATGAAGTGCTCAAGTGCCATTTGAAGACTAATTAGAATTTTTCTCCTCTTGGGACTCTGTTCTGTAACCTTTCCCTAATAACGGGTAGAGGCTGTCATCTAATTTCAGACTAAGTGCATTCCTGGCTGATTTATATTAATTTGTTTCCTCTTTCTTTAACTTACAAACTCTTTTCTCCTCACTGGCTGTATTTACAAACAGGAATATCTACTCTCTAAGTAGATAGAGACTTCTCTCTCTAAGGCTGGATTGCCAAACTTGGTGAATGTTCTCATTAAAGCCTTCCTGGCCTTTGCTCATCTCTGCATTCCTTTTTTGCACCAATTCCTGCAGGATCTCAGTCTTTTGAGCATAAATGACACAGTGACATCATTTTTTCCTGTGCTCCACATCCCCATCATTCACCAGCTTCCATTCCTTGCCTGGCACAAACCTTCCAGCCCTGTTGCAGGACAGCAGATGTTTTTTCCAAGGAGCCAGCTGGGGAGGTGGCTGAAATCCTGCCAGGACAAGCGTTCTGCTGGCGTTACATTTGCCTGATGGAAGAGGGGGGAAAATAATAATTAAAAAAAAAAAAATCACTGAAATATCCTGAGTGAACTCATATTTTACTCTTTGGACTTGATTTTCTATCTGTTAGAAGTTGCTGGCCCTGTAATTAAATAAACAGAACAACCTTACTTTGGTGCCATGCTGGAATCCGCAGCAGAGATTCAAATCGCTGTTAATATTTAAATATCTTGTAAAGCAGAAATAAAGCAGCAGCATTTCAGATTGGCTATTTTAACCCCTCAAAACATTTTTTGTGGAAATAAGAGTGTGCATGATACTGAATTTATCAGTTTTACGCCATAAATTCCTCACAATTCTTTCTTCTTTAAAATATTTCTGTGGATAAAGACAGCGCTTTCACAGCTCACCTGAAGTACCTGAGGTCCCCAAATGCGGTAACTTGAATGTTTTAAAGATTATTGACCAAAAAGACCCCCTGGGGCTGCTGTTAGCTCTGTTTAATGCTCTGTCTGGTGAATTACTTCCTACAGGGTAATGACTATTGCAAGTCCCAGCTGAACGAAAAAATAGGATTTAAATGTTTTGGGAATGAAGCAGAAAAGGGAAGGACAACAAAAAGGTTTGGGTGTCTTCATTCTAGTTCTTTATCAAGTCTCATGCTTGTGATTAATTCTTAAAAGACATGATCAGCCAACAGGGATGATGGTAGGTGTTTGGCAGGTGTTTTGTTTAGTTTTGGTTTTGGGGTTTCTTTTGGTTGTTTTTTTGGGTTTTTTTGGTGTGTGTTTTGTTTTGGGAGTTTTTTTTGTGTATGTTGATTGGAATGTTTTAATGACTAACTATTCTAATTGTTCTAAATACTAAAAAAAAAAAAAAAAATTCCATTTAGAAAAAAGGCAGGTTACCCCAACACGCAAAATACCTAGATACAAAGTGAAATACAATTACATTTATTTCCAGTTTTTATGTCCTTCATAGCTGGCTTCCATCAGATTTTCCCGAGTTTACAAGATGAAGTAAGACAAGGATGCTCCAACTCATTCCCTCCTCAATTGCTCCCACAACCTCGCTTTACCCCATCACGATTTGCTGCAGTTTTCACAAGTCAAAGGGCTGCTGTGTTCCTTATTTCCCCCCTGTAAAACCTCTTTTTTCAGTTTCCCAGTCTGAAGCCAGGCCCTGCTGCGGCTGAGGGTCACACCCAGTCCTGCCCTGGAAGTTTTTCTCCAGCGGGAAAGGCTCATTCTCATCCCTCCAGGGTGCTGAATGTCCCTGTTTCGTGGGATTATGTTATCAGTTTGGACTTCAAATAAACATCTTACAGAGTTTTCCTGACTGTAAATTATAATTTTGTTCTTCATTTGATCTCCCTGCTCTTTCTTGATCCTCAAAGCAGGCCTCGCATGACTCCGTTTAATTGATTATTTGGCTGTTATCTGTTTCATCTTGCATGATTATCAAACGCTTTCTGGGCTGGCTTTGGAAGGTTTGTTAGCAGAGGGAGCAGCTGGATCAATAGCACAGAACAGAGATGTTAATTGCTTTGTCTACAGCTACGTTCACTTTTCGTCCCCCTTGTCAATCTTGCATGTCATGGTGGCGTGAACTCTTGAGAGACTCTCCAAATATGCCGCAAATTCAAATTCATTTTGTTGTGATGTGTTACATGCGTAAGATTTATCCTCAACTGACTGACAATCTTCAGAGTTTGGGAGAAAATCTGAAGTTTCTGGGCTCTTTTCTGATCTAACAGCAGATTTGATCAGTTGGTGCTGTTGCATTCTGCGTTACTGAAGCGTTGGCAGAATGTTGTATAGAAAATAGGCGATCCTTGTTCCCTGTAATTCTGCCCACTCCATTTGTACAGGTTCCACAAAATTGCTTTTGTAGGGTCAGTGTGGGTCAGTCAGTCTTGATGGCTGTGGAACTCGTCTGACTCTGGGTTTAAAGTGACTTATTTTAATGAACAGGTAGGAATTTACACTTGGTCTCAACCTGATGGAAACAAAAACATCAGAACCTTTAGAAAAGCTGTCTTGGTTTGCAAGCAAGTTAAAACTTAGAGGTTTAGGTGGGATATTGGGAAGGAATTGTTCCCTGTGAGGGTGGGGAGGCCCTGGCACAGGGTGCCCAGAGCAGCTGTGGCTGCCCCTGGATCCCTGGCAGTGCCCAAGACCAGGTTGGATGGGGCTTGGAGCAGCCTGGGACAGTGGAAGGTGTCCCTGCCCATGGCAGGGGGTGGAATGAGGTGATCTTCAAGGTCCCTTCCAACTCCAACCATTCTGTGGTGCTACAACTTTATAACCTTCCTGCATGGATGACGTTTGAGCCATTTTTTTAAGTATTTCTTGTATATATTTCATGTAAGATGTGAGAGGAGAGTTGTACATTAAATTTCTAGCAAGCTGCCATGTAAATCATAAAAGCTCATTGTTATCACTGGTGAGGAGCATTCATTTATGAACAAGATTATTTTATTTATTTCATATTTTATAAGGAGATATTTGTCTGTGGTGAGATAGCATAATTGGTAGTGA
Organism: Struthidea cinerea; assembly: GCA_013397865.1. Lineage (NCBI taxonomy): Eukaryota > Metazoa > Chordata > Aves > Passeriformes > Corcoracidae > Struthidea > Struthidea cinerea. The sequence continues at coordinate 1,623,448 of VZTI01000538.1, read as the reverse complement.
AAACCAGCAGATTATTTTAGGTGCAGGTGACAGGGTGACAGATGATACAGAGAAATTTGTATAAATATTAATGCAGAAGCAGGAAAAGGAATGGGAAAGGCTGAAGGGAGAGTGTGGAGGAAGAAGAACAGACACGTGGGGCAGGTCAAGAGCGTGGCAGCTTTTAGTGTAGTGACAGAAATGTTTTAATGTGTTGAATAGTAAGGCAGTGGTGGAATCAAAGAAGAGGTGATGGAGCCATAGGACAAGAATGTGACTGGTTTGTCAGCTCGGGGGTTGGAGTAATTCTCTTTCTGTCCGAATCTCTCCCCTTTCACTCCTGTTGCAAACTCAGCAGGAAGGAATTGAATTCTCAGGAGAAGCTTTGTTGTATTGAAAAGGATCAGCTGATTATGCTACAAACCTTACAGAAAACAACTGTTTTAACTGGAAATAATTCAGCATGATCTGATACCCTTTGGGATGTTGGCTGGGATTGAGAAATGCCCAGACTTTGATTTTGCCTTCTACTCACAAACCTGGGATCGCTGAGGAAATAGGAACACAACACTCTTTGTGTTTTTTAGTTTGTGCTGTTTAACCAACTTATCTTTGTCTTGATCCAGGACAAGAGGCAGCTTTTAAAGCCACATTATCTTCCCTCCCTTTCCCCCTTTTCTCAAGCCCTAGGTTTGAATGGAAATGTGTAAATAACTTCAATAACAGGAGGAGGCACTTAGGGACAATCGCGTGAGGAGTCTTCAAGGTCAGAGCTGGAGAACAACCAGGGAGATCTCCTGTGAGGTTTGGTTTTTCTCTGTTCCAACATTTTTCTCCAGTCATTTTTTAACTGCTGTAGGAAAATGGCAGATTTAATGGAGATATATATATAGATATATATAGATATATATATGTATATATGTGGGGGTGTGTTTGTGCAGCACAGCTTGTGTACATGCACACTGGAGACACATCAAAGGCAATGATTGATTTGGTAGACAATGACCAAACATGTTTAAAACACTCCTTGTTCTTGTAAATGATAATTGTTCCCTTTTTTTAATCTATCCTGAATAAATTGCCCAGACACAAAGTGTCATTAAACGCTCCTCTTTTACAACTTACCATTTCCCCACGTCCAAATTTCAATATTAACACTGGACTCCTTTGTGAATTGAGCTTTTATTCATTATATTCCTTTTTGGACTAATAGTTATTATTATGCTGCTCATACTTTAGCTTCAGAGCTAATTATAGTCTTTGGCTCTCTCCTTCTGGAATATAGATACTGATATATATTAATGCCACATACCTCACTCTCCAGCCAGCACTTATTTCACAAGGATGCTGTGATTTTGTCCTCTCACACTGAATAAAACCTCCCAATTTTATTTTTTTTTTCCCTTGCATTATCATTTTGCCCTGCTGAAAAGCATTATCTGGGAGAAATCTCTGCAAAGAGAGATCACCCCCCCTCCCTCCCTCCCGTGGTTGGCAATCCCTTAATACAGCCATGTACTGTCAACTCACACATAATGAAAATGTCAATAGTGCTCAGATCGGAGCAGTTTAAGGCACTGAAACAGATGTAGCTGCACACAACATAAATCCAGGGAGCAGAGAAGGGGGAGGTGGCTCGGTCACGCAGCCATTAAAAAAAAGATAATAATAAAACCCAGCCTCTGACTGAAATTAGCCCTGAAAATCCTGCCAGAAGTCATGCTGCAATAATGCAGAGTGACAAAGTCTGGCCCAGCAGAATCGTGGTTTGGGTGGTGGATCCAGGAGGACCAAAGGGAATGAGATCCCAGTTCCTGCTCCCTGCTGATGGGACGGCCAACCCTGCAATCCCCTCTTCAGTCCTCAGCTCTCCTGGCCATAACGCAGCAAAAAAATTATAATTTTGTTCAACCTTCACCTTTCTAAATCCTTTTCAGGCAGGGTAGAAGGCAGAGAGAGAAGTTCTGGTACAATCACAGACACAATTCCAGCAGGGCAGCTATGAAATGCTTAGATAAAATTATGGAACCTATGGGATACACATTTTCTTGGTGTCTATCCCTGAACCATGCAGGCAAACCTGAGCTCTTCCTTTTATTTGGCATTCCTGCTTCTGGATTGGCTTCCTCAGATTTAGGTGGCTCTCAATCCAGTGACAAGGGCAACCCCTGAATCCACCTGGGGAGTTTAATATCCTTTAAACAATGCTTTGGATTTTCATTTTTATTTCCTGTCAGGTGTTTGTAGATCAATGTGAGTAATACACAGTTGGCTGAAACCTGCAAAATAGTCACACAATTACGTGAAAACTGCTGTTTAATAGTAAGTGGAAAAATAGCTCCCATGAAAGTAAGTGACCAAAAGGTCACACACATCCCAGGATTTATGAGCAGGGGAGTATTCACACAATTTATGCAATTTAGAAATTTCAGGGAGTACAGAGAAGACTCAGAGAATGGTGAAGTGGTTGGAAAATTTGTCTGTCAGTAGGAGACTGCAGGTGCAAAGAGAATATTAACAATTCACCCAATGAGTCTCTGCTTTTCCCTGTGAGAACCCAAATGTGCAAAATCAGCTCCTTCAAAAGTTACTGTGAGATGCTTGTCTGGGGAAAAAAAGAGTCATAGTCTCAGCAGGCAATTAACCATTTCAACTGCTGAATGATTTTGGTGGATTTTCTCTCCACAGCACTTTTCTTAGAGGAAATTATTCCACCTCCTGTAAGATCTGCTTTAGCTCCAGCGAGGATTTATTCAAAAGGCTTCCAGGACCAGTGTGAGCCTGTGAGGTAAAATTGATGACTGAGTGCAGATATCAGCAAGGTTTCTAAACTACTTGTGGTCCTGGAGAACTTAGCAGTGCTCCTGAAAATAGTTCAGATCCCTCTGGAAAGACATTGTTTAAATTCAAGAGGTTCTGAATAATGCTGCGGTGAGAGGCATTGCTTGTAGCTGTGTTTACAGGGTTTTCCTTGACAGAACAGAGCTGTGATCAGCAAAGATCTAAAAAAAATGCACCTCAGCCTCACATCTTTGCATGCACGAAAAGGGAAGGAAAAGGGAACACTAATCCCATTTTTTCCATACATTCATCATTTCCTCGCTTGCCTGGCCTGCACGCACACACAGAGATCATGATTTTCCCCCACAATTCCTCCCTGAAATACCTGAAATGTATAAGCTGTTTGTATTTACCTTCTCAATGACTTATTCCATATTGTTTATTGTACTTATTTACCTTTGAAACCCCTCTTAATTCAAAATCCCACTAATCCCATTTAAGGGGTGACCACTTTGTGTGGCATTGATATCCTGCAAGGACATGGAGGAAGGACACGGGCAGTATCTCTATTAATGGGAGATAATCTTATTAATGAGCGGAAAGAAATCAGCCTGTTGTTCAAAAGACAACAATTAAAAGGCAAATAACGCCGCAAGGAAATGTAACAGCACTGGGGAGGTTTCCTTGTCGTCTAGAAATCCTTTTTGAAGAGTACTTACAGGCCTGGTGAATAGCGGGGAGAGGAAATGCCTACAGCGCCCAATATTTCAGTGTTGTGGATGGTATTTGTTGCTCTTAGAGCAACGTTGTTGTAAATTAGTCTTTGCCAGATGCTTTGTCTCGTGGCCTAAATTGCTGTAAAACCCATTAGGGTGTATTATTCACATAAAAGGGACGGAGGAGTCGCAGAATCACTGCGATAAGGGATTATGTGCTCCTTGATTGTTATCCATTAAACAAAAGGAATTTCCTCATCCCACTAGAATCTTGCCTTAGATGCTCGTGTTTGAATCCTTAATGAAGATTAAAGGCTGGAGCTGCAATCTGCCAATGGAATTCCTCCTCTCTCGCATTATTGTTCACAAAATACCAGTTATTCCTTTGTGCTTCTGCAGAAAGGTGCCAGGGAAGTGCCGCAGGGATGGTTTAAATCACAAATGTCGGGGAAAGGGATCACGGGCAGGGGCTGTCCCCGGCCCTGCCCTCACCCGTGGGGCTGTGCCATCATCCCCCCACTGCAGACTGAGAGGGACAGTCTAAATAAGTCTGATAGCTTATTTATCAGCACAGCAAAATGGTGCTTTTACTCTGAGAGGCAAGGCTCCAGCCTGGCATACATCACATGGCTCTTTCTGTATTGCAAACACTTCTCTGCAGGCTGGCAGGGGCTGGAATTACTGGGGAATTACTGGGATTTAGATATTCTCCCAAGAGCTGAGTCAGGCCACATCACTGCTAACCCTGGGTGTGTGCACCATAAAATTGTAACCAAGCAACAAACTGACCGTAGTGTTTTATTTTTAGTGGGTTATTCTTATTTATTTGTTTATTTATCTATTTGCTGTGGATTGCAATAAGACAAAAGAAAATTTAAGAGTAACTTCCAAGCATATTTCCCAGTCTAATTTCTGTGGGTATTGCTATTCTTCCCTGAAAATCCATGTGAAATACCTCCTGTTATGAGTTTTGGCTCAGAATTAAAAAGCTCAAAGAATTGAAGAAAAAATAAGTGACCTGTGGTCCGTTTGCCCCAGCTTTCCTTCAATCAGTTCATTTTCACTCGAAGATCTGCCATTTCCTTCCATAATCTCGGCACTGAGGTTGTTTAGCTCTGAGGGATGTCTCAGGGAATTTTATTTCATGTCAGCAGCTGCTGAACGTGTCACCAGCTGATTCTGAGCTGTCCCCACGTCAGCTGAGCTGCTGCAGATGGTGATGAAGAGGAGATGAAGGTCTGGCCCTTTCCAGGCTATTTTTGGTATGAGCCAGATGAAAAAATTTGGTAAAAAATTTGCTTCTGAAACTGGACAGGCTTCAATTTAACTTGTTCTACAGACTCTGCTTCTCGTCTGTTCTGGTGATGGTGGAGAGCTGCATTTCCTTGTCTGCGAAGGATGAACCTCTCCTAAACTCAGCCTGGGGGTTGCTGGCTCCACCAGGACTGGGGGGCTTGGGTTCCTGGGTGATCCAAGAGAGAAGGACCCAGCTGGACTAAAGCCACGTGGACAGACTCCTGATCGCATCACCCTGGCACAAGTGGGTGCTTTTCTGTCCCTTTTTCCTCCTGAAACCCCTGCTCTGGTTGGGCCGAAGTGCAGGTACTGCGTTTAACACCCTGGCTGCGTGTGCTGAAGGAGGCGAAATCTGCCTCTGCCTTTCCCTGAGGTTCACTTTTCCATGGCTAAATTTTCCATCTCTCTCTATTTTTTATGAGACAAATTATAACTGTGCCCTCCCTGGGGTGCCTGTAGAGCCAGGTCTGGAGCTCTGACAGTGTCACCTGTGAGTCCTGTTGGGATGGTCTCGTGTCACTGCAAATGGGAAGAAAACGTTGTGAGGAGAATGTAGATGGAGCCACATCCCGGTTCTTTCAGGTAGAAAGCAGATAATACCTCAGGGCTTTGCTGTTATTCTGTTTTTCTGAAAGTGATATCCAGGGGAACGTCTGCATCTGCTGAACCCACCTCCCTCCCTTTCCCAGATCAGAACGCCGGGTCTTTGGGGAGACAACAAGAGTGTGAGGGTTGGTTTTAATATTAATTTAGAATCCCGGTGTGGTTTCTTTTCAAACAGAAAATTGCTCCCTATGCTGAATGATGCTGATGCATGCAGGGCTCAGAAAACAGGCTCGTGCCTTGTTTAGGCTTGGAAATTGGAAACATTTCAAGATATGATGAGTGTGTAGATCTTCTGATTCTTTTTGTCGTGTAAGACCCTTAGAAGATGAGGTGTCGGAGTGATTTCATGCTGTGTAATATCATGTCATTGGCAGGGTCTCTTTGGTAATGGAATTTGGGTTTTTCAAAGTACAGAGGCTGCTAAATCAGCCTGCATGAAAAGCCAGGGTTTAGGGCTCGTAATTGTGACACTTCAATGAGAAGCTCAAAAACCGATGTTGAAGGGAGTGCTGCTGCCTGAAGTGTCTCCCAGGGTACAAAGGCGTAGGACAGAATGGCCAACGGAGGAAAAATACCTTAGAAATAAAATCTGGTTACTTAAGATTAAAACCGACTCCATCCCTAAGCAGCAGGATAAGATCTTTCACTCCACCTGAATAATCAGGAGGTAAAAGTGGTGTCTACTCTTTATTTCATTTTCCTGCCTATTAAAAATCCTCTTTTTAATTCAAATGTAACCTTCCTTGACTAATCTTTTGCGGGCTTTTTACAAAAGGAAATTTTAAGTCAGAGTTTGTGTCCTTTATGATAAAGTTCCATTTTGGGGCAAAATGGATTCCACTTCAATTTTCAAAAAGCTTGGGAAGTCTACTGAACATGGAGATGGATTACATATTTTTCTAGGATTTTTCTTCCCAGTGAGGCACATGGCACTTTTGTTGAAACAAAATGAATTAAACGGTTGCAATCTTTCATTATTATTTTCGGTTCTGTGTTGATTAATCATAGAATCATTGATTGGCTTGGATTACAAGGGATCTTCTTATCCAACCCCCCTGCCATGGGCAGGGACACCATCCACTACCCTGGGTTGCTCCAAGCTTTGGCCAGCCTATCCTTGGACATTTCCAGGGATGGAGATTAAAAGCAAACAAGCTGTTGTTAAAACAACTGTCAAAAAAAAGCACAATTCTTAGGGATTTTTCCTTTAAACAGTGTTTTGCAAAGCTTGTGAACGAGGAACCGAGGGTATTTGTGTGTGTGCTGACAATGGAGTGATGAGCCAGAGATCCTGAGTGAGGCTCCAGTTAGAAAGAAAGACAATTTGACCAAGAAGATATTTATTTCTACCACTTGTAGGGTGATGGAGTGTCGCTGTTACGTCCGAGGCGCACAAAGAAAACGCCACAGAGTCCAGGCTCGTGAATAAGTGGAAGCCGAAGCTCAGGCTTTAATAATTTTCTGACTACTTTATAGGATAGATGGCAAAAAGTGTGTTGAGTGGCAATAGGTAATTGGTTCCTCGGCCATCCACCCCTTGAGAGGATTGGCCAAGTCCTAAGATACCTATTCCAAAATATTTTCAAAGTCAAAGCCATAACAATCCTGCAAAGCAGCCTGCGGGTGCAAGAAGTTTATGGAACTGTGACCTTGTTTAAAATAGTTTACACAGGAAAGACAGTCTGCTCACAGAATATTGAGAAAAGGCTGAAGAATTTCTCTGCTTCCAGCTTTTTAGCACCTACAATGGAGTTGAGTCACCTTCTCTTAAAGAAAAAAAAAAACAAACAAACTACAGGCTGAATGGGACAGGGTTTGGAACGTCATGAAGATGAAATAGGTGTGACATCCCTGGGCAGTGTTTGTGGTAGATCCACGGGGCCCTTGAGCCCCGTTGTGCCTGGCAGAAGTGCCCCTTCCTGTCCTCGCTGTTGCTGTAGCAGAAGCTCCTAAACTCTGCACGTCCAGATTGTATACATTTGGATTTAGGTCTGGGCATTTGTTCTCGGGGTAAATATTTGTTATGGATCCCCGAGGCCTCAGCCTTCTGTTTCATGCCTCCACGAACTCTCTGTGTCATTAGCTGACGACGTGGGCTGCATTGGCACTGTCGCCCTGGTGCTGCTCAGCTCCACATCACCCGAGCGAGCTCACGTTGCTGCCTCGCTCAGCTCCGTGCTCCCATTCCTGCTCCACGTGTTTGAGCTCAGCATCACGGCCCCAGCCAGGGCTCCACGGGGTGTTTGTGCTGCCCGTGGGACCTGTTTTCATCCCCCTGCTCCGAGCCCAAAGCAGGAATCCTCACAGGCAAGCAGCGAAGGAAATTGCCATGCTCAGGGACAGCAACACTTTTATTTTCATGGGGTTTATCCTGAAGCAGGTCTGGGCTCTTCCTGCTGGTGCACGGCTTTTCCCCGAGGGTTGTTTTACTTTTTAATATTTTATCACGTCCTGCAGATGGTCGTGTGGGCTTCCAAGGGGATGGGCCAGGTGTTTTCTGACATTCATGCAGAGCCTCCACTGAGAGAGTTATTGCCTCATGCAGCAAAAGGATGTGACTGCTCTTATTTCTACACTCTGTAAATGAAGCCGTGGACTTTATTTGGACTGGTTGTTTAAGCTGAAATGCTTCATGAATCCTTGAATTGTGGTACTTAACTATTTCTGTAGAGGGCTGGAACAGAGGTTTTCTAGCAGATAAAACAGCGCTTTTGGAATGATGGCATGCAGTCTCTGCCCCTGTGTGAGAACAGACAAGGGGAAGGGGGAGGCAGAAGTCTGAGATATGGAATATTTCTGTAAAATCCTGTAAAAATCATGTGGATCATAGGAATAATGGAGTAGCTACAGCTTCTCACACAGGACCCTTCTCCCCTGGGCTGGAAAGGGGACAGAGCCTGGGCAGTTTTCCCCTCAGGAGCTCTGAGAACAGGTAAGAGCAGACCGATGGCAGCTTTGGGTGATAAAGAAAAGAACACTACAATCCTTGAGTTTCCTCTTGCCTCCAACACTGCCTGTCCTTTCCCCTAACAATTTCTGAAGGCCCCTGGCTTAGGAGAAGATCTTGGCAGATGAACTTCTTGTTCTCTCTTGGAGCCTGTGCGGGGAAGGGGGGATGAGAACGGAGGGAGACTGTGGTTCATTTGAGGTGCCCTCAATGGGCACTCACAATTAACAACTGAATGCATCAGTGGCTGTAAAGAGCCTGACTGCCGTCATTCAGGGCTCCGACAAAAGCGGCGGCCTCATTAACATTTGGTGGGGTTTGAATGTTGAACTTTTCGTTTCAGATTTCGGGGGCTGAGTCGGGAAGTCTTTCCCTCTCCCACACGCACATCTGTTTGCGCGCTGGGGATGGATCTTTAGGAGGAGGGACACGAGATTTGGCTGCTTTAACTGCTTTTATTTGTGCCTGAATTATCAAAGCGAACCGAGCAGAGCTGGTGTCCCTTCCTGGCATAACACCAGTCTGAGGGAGCTGGTCCCACATTCCAGCTGCTGAACTCTGGGGCACAGCTCTGAACAAGGTACAGTGAACAGGAATCTCAGTTTTAAATGGCTTCACACACGACAGAAAGGATTAATTTAGTGGAAGAACGTGGATAACAAACTCGCCCTATTCACTGGCGTTGCGATCCGTGGATTAGATGGATTTCATGTGTGACTAAATATTCATGTAGGAATGGCAATGGTCTGAAATCAGAATCCTGCCCAACGTGAAACTACATCTGAGCCCTCTCTGCAAATTTGAATTAAATAGGGAATGCAGCCGTGCACTTGGGGAAAGTGCTTGTTCACAAATCAAATTAAACACAAAAAGCTGAATAAACGCTAAAAATTAGGTCTTGATGAGAAAGCTCTTTTTTAACAAGGTCTGTGAAGAATTTTGGGGATTGTGTTGCTACATTTCCTGCAATGAAAGTGTTCACAAACTGAGGAGATTTTTTGAGCATGACCATTTATTTCAAATGAATGGATTAAAAAAAGCTTTGGGAAAGCAGAAGGTGCGGGTTTAAATGCAGAATGCTGGAATTGCTGCTGTGAAATCTATAATTCAATCTTGGTTTATCATCCTAAGCAAAAGATGGATTTCTAGTAATGGATTGTCAGTTTTAAACTGCGCTGTAGCTTTCTGTAATAAGCACAAGTAGACTCTTGTCAACCAGACGTGCAATAGTTTTCCACATAAATGTTTTCCCTTGTAACATTCTGTCCTGGTGCCTGCGTTTCTTAACAAGAGACCACTCTTTGTGAGGATATTTGCTCACATCACCCAACGTGAGAGGTGAAGGACTGAGAGTGAAATGCTTTTGCAATTAAAATTACCCACTTTCAGTTGAAATCGTCCTTATTTATGCAGGGCAGACGCTCGTCATAATTTATTCAGTGATTTCTCTTTCTTTTGTACCTGAAGACAGGCCTTGCAAGTCAGAGGTTATAACCCTGCAAAAAGGAGCCCGTAATTACACCTGCCAGCATCTCCCTCTGGCCACGGGCACCATCACCCGTCAAGGATAATTGACAAGTAGCTAATAGGATAAGCTTTTGTTTCTTTGGGTTGTTTTCCTGTGTTGTCCCCCTGCTCAGCAAGGGGAAATCCATTAACTGGTGAGGCTCCAGCAGGAATGTGCTGGTGGGCACACAAGAGTCCTTGAAGCAACAGGGAAGGGACAAACATCTTTAAGGGAGAAATAGATGTCTTTCATCTTCTCTTTGACATCTCAATTCCCAACTCGCTGGCTGCTGGAGCTCAGCACGTGCTGGAGCTGCCCCAAAGGAGCTGCAGCCATATGGGCTCCACCTGAGCTGGGGTGGGCAACAGGTTTTCTCTGGGGCCAGCTCAACAAGGCACAGCTCCTGGGTTTTCATTCGAGGAGCCCACAAAGCAGTTGTGTCTGGGCAGTGGTGGGACAGGAGGAGACCCCTGAATCCTTGAGAAGCATGGAATCCATATCCTGCGAGCTGAGGGATGAAGGGGAGCACCCGACATCCTTTTACTCCCGTAGCAGCGTCTGTTCACAGCTTGGTCAGAGCAAACAGTGCTCACTGCTCGAGGCTGCCACAGCAAAGGTGCGAGTCCTGAGGCCAGGAAAAGGGTAAAAGTCAGGGGGAGAGGATAAATCACAGCTCAGGACACCCAGTGGGGTGTGGGGAATGAGGATGTGCAGCTCCAGCACCGCTGACCCGGTCTGTGGTTTACACCCCAGCCTGACCCGTGGTGCTGCTCTGATGCGTGTCAGGTCCTCGTCAGGCAGAGGGAGTGTGGAGCTTTCCCCTCTCCATGCCAGATCCACAGCAATTTCTCTGCATTTCAGTCAACTTCTAAAGAGGAACTTGAACTCAAAATTGCACAGGAAAGGGAGACATTTGTAGGTCAGAGAGCAGCCTGAGTGCGGTCGGCGTTCAGTGTTTGCTGACTGCTGGCTCTAAACCCACCCCTCCCTGAGCCTGTGGATGTTTTTAAGGTATTTTGCCAAATGCCTGATTACCTCCCTGCGTTTCCCCTTCTAGAGCTACCCCTGGCAGCGCAGCACAAGTGTGACACCCTTCATCTACCCCCAGCTGCATTTATTGGAGTGCAGCGATGCTCTTCGGATCTACTTCAGGGCTCTCCTAAGTGGCACATTCCTCCTGTGCCTGTTCCCCGAGGATTTCAGGTTTGCTCCCCTGCAATCTTCCCCACACAGCTCGGTGTCTGTGTATCGAGGTATGTTAAAATATCTGAAGGGATGTTATTAACTCGTATTATTTGTGTTTAAAGTATGCAAACCCATTAAGTCAAATCACTTTCCTGCTGAATTTTGTTTCCAGACCAAATCCTGTTACCTTTGAAAGAGCACAAAAAATGGGTTCCAAATAGCTCCTGTTAGAAAAAAATCAAAATTATGAATAAGGACGTTTCAAACTCTTTAAACCCATCTGCATGCTGCCAGCTTACCTATTGTGCCTTTAATTTAAAAGGAATGCTAAAATGAGTGCAAACACTGGAAATTATGGCTCTCTGTGGAATACTAATCTGTAATATTTGCATATTTCTGACATTTTAAAATTCCCCAGACTCTCATTCCTCCATGCTCCTGTTAGGGCAGTTTTGAGGACGTTCTGTGGTTATGAGTCAGGGATGAGAGCTAAGAGGATCTCATCAGGGTGCTCTGTACGACTTGGAGAGCCTCCTGTAATTTTGGGATTTGTCAGGCTAAAACCAGTACTCCATCCCTTAACATGAGGGGAGGCTGTAAGAACCATTATTCCATCAGGAATGCAATAGGATTTTCTTTAATCATTCTCTATGTCCTGATTCACACTGCCAGTGAGAAGGACATTTATCCTACAGGCAGTTCCTAAAACCACACATGGTCAGGATCAGGCTGTAGGTGTGCTCAGCTCTTTATAAAACACCTGAATAGGATTGCCTGGATACCATAGGGTGAGAATTTTTGGAACAACTTGGGACTTGTATTTGAGGCTGGATTTTCCACGGTTTCTTCTGCCTCAGTTGACTAAAACGCTCTTCTCTCTGTGGATCACAGAAAACATGGATTTTCTAAGAGGAATCCAGGTGTATCCTGGGAAGGATCATTCTGCTGCTCACCTGTGGATGTGTTTTGAGGTGTGCTGCTGTAATATGCAACTAATTTTGGTCCTGGGAGCTGTGTTTTGGGGAGAAAACAGTGGTACCAGTCATGTTTGGTTCTTAGGTTGGCTCTGCTCGGCTGCACTGAAGAATCTTGCCTAAAATCAGCTTCCAGGTGGGAACACAGATTCACACAGACGTAAAACCAAAAGCAAAACATGCTGTTTTGGAACTCGTTCCAACACTAATTCCACACTGCTGCAAACATCCCTCGTTTTACCCGTTCATTTCCACTGCAGAATAACCAAGGCCCAGAACTTCTGCTGGGCTTTATCAGCCCTTATCTCCATCAGCCTCTCCACCAGCTCAGAAGGATGTGACCGCAAGCAATTAACATTTTGATGCACTTCACCACGCAATTGCCAGCCTTTATTTTCTTCCCATTAAAATCATTGGCTGGGTTTACAGCTGGCTTGGTTTTTAATCTGGTTTTTGCTATTCCTGTGGTAATGGAATCCATTCAATTAACACTGTGTTGGCTGCAGGGGAATACCAATCATTAAGCAATGCCTATTTGCCCTGGCCAGACCCGGAGGGGGAGGTTGCTTTTTGCTCTGTCAGGGGTAAAAATTTTGAAATTTGATGCTGTCAGAACTTAATTTTGTGAGGAATCCAGGTAATTATTGGGTTTCACTTGGCTGTTGGTGTGGGGAACCTCTGTGTTAGGATACCTGAGTCCAAAAGAGACAGCTTGGCTTTGGGTTTGTATTTGGTTGTTTGGATTTGGTTTGGGTTTTTTTTTTTTTTGAAGGGACGGGATGTAATATTTTGGAGGTTTGGGGTTGTTTTGGTTGGTGGTGGGGGTTTTTTTGTTTCTTTTGGATTTTTGGTGGGGGTTTAGTTCTCTTTTGGGGATTTTTTTTTTAATTGAATCAACCTTGTTTTGTGCAGTGAAAGAAGCCTGGAGAAAACGTGTTTGAGTTCAGCAGCCCTGCATTGAGAGCAGATGAATAGCATGAAAGAATAGAGCAGGAACCAGTGAACCTGAGGTAGACTTGAACTTTCTGGACTTCTTTTGTTGTAGATTTCTTTTCACTACCGTGGGAGGCATCTCACTGTTGGCCAATGCTCCTGAACTCACAACAACCACCCTGAGTGGGCTCTGTCACAGCTCCTGGGGGCAGTCAGACCTTTGTTAATGCCGCAAGCAAAATATCCATAGAATTTGACCAGGAAAAGGAATCTTCCTGCCCAAGAGGGAAGGAATCCCAGGAGGGGAGTGCCAGCTGTGGGAGATGCCTGGCATTGGGGCACAATTATTTGGGAATCACTGAGCATCCTTCACTGACTGCCACCCGACAAATTTTCTCTGGCTGTCCCCACATCCTGTTCCTTTCTTCCCAATCACTTCAAAAAGGATGACGATCATGGCAAATGAACCCCTTTTCATCTTTAATAGCTCTATTTTGCAGAGAAAGCAGATGTGGGGGCTCAAATATTGTGGTATTTATTCATTCAAAGGTTGTACTTGACGATCTTGGAGGTCTTTTCCAACCTTAATGATTCCATGGTTCTATGAAAACAATAACGGGGTAGATAGGAATAAACATGCCCTGCCTGAAATCCTATTTCAAATCACGGTATGATCCACTGTTTGAGTAATCATGTGGAAGTAATGGTATTTTGTCCTGGGGAAGAAAAAAGCAACAGACAAACCTAAGAAAATTGACAACGTGACACAAAATTCGAAATCAGTTTTGTTTTCTGAAGTCCCGTTCCAGCAAACCTCAAGGCGTAATTCACAGCAGTTTCACACTCAGACCCATGGCACAACTGGTGCGTGCTTCAGGAGGAAAACACGCCAAATGTTTCCTGTTTGCAAATCTCACAAAAATCTGGGGTGATCTTCAGTTTCACCACAAAACAGGAGACCCACACTCCCATGGTCTTGCATTTTGTGGTTGGAATGTTTCATTGCCAGAGGGGAGAAAAAAAAAGCTCTGAACAGCCTGTTCAATTAAAATCAATGGAAATTTTCCCAGGGACTTCAATGAGACTGAACGTGGGCACCAGCTCTGTGAGGATGGCTGGAAATGGTCCGTGGAGAATTCCAAGGCAGGCAGCTTTGAACTGGGAATGAAATAAATGGGAAACGAAGTGTAAGTGGCTGCCAGTGGGGCTGTGATAAGGCAATGTGCAAACACTTCCTCTGATAGCCCTGGAATTAGCTGCAATTAAGTGTGATTTTGATGAGCAACACATGGAATTTCCAGTTCATCACAGTGAGCAACGCTCGTGCAAAATGTCTGCAGCAAACTGTGAGTCCCTGCAGGCGCTTCCTGAGGTTGGTGTGTGCGTGTACAAGCCTGTGGAAATTCCAAATATCCAAAAACTGGAAGAAATTGGGACACACGGGAGTGAAACTTTTGCCAAATCTGAGTTTAATGAGAAACTGGAAAGTGAGGAGGAATCAAAACCTCTGTGAGAAACAGAAGGAAGAAATGTGGAGGGCTGCAGGCTGAAACGTGGAGTGTCCCAAGCCATCACCTCTCTCAGGCGGATGCTGTTTGCAGGGCAGTCCCTGAGCTCACCAAGGTCTGTTTTGCTGCTATTTTCAGAATTATGCTCTGTTCACTTAGTGCAAACATCACGGATGACAGTCAGGTAGATGCTGGAGCATTTACACGCGCCATAAAGCTGGTACACGTTGTAAATACAGTACACACAGCAAATATGGTGCTAAAAGAAAACGATTTTCATATTTCTTCTCACTGTCCCTTCGCTTCTTCTCTTTCACCTCTGTTATTTTGGGGTGGGTGAGGTGGTGTTTTACCTTCCTGCTTTAAAAACTGCTCTGTTTGCATGCTCCTGCTTAGGCAGTGCCTAACTTAGGGGTTAGTGTGAATCCCTCAAGGAATTCACTAGAAGGTAACCTTAATTACTGTTACAGCTGTATGGAAATGTCCCTGCCCCTGGCAATGTAGGGGGTGATGCTGAATGGGGACAACATTGTCCTCCACCTCCAGAGCATAGTAACTCTTGATCTTTCCTACTTCAGCACGTGGAGGTGCTGGGCCTGTCTCTGAATGTCCCTACACGTGCTTGCCCTCATAAATTATATCTGTGCAGAGCATTTTCTCAGTGATTTTCCTTTAGGAAAAGGCAAGAAGCACATGCACTTAATAACAGCTCCAGCCCGGAACGGATCAGCAAAGCTGTCCTGGTTTTCAGAAAGCCTTACAGAAAGTAACTGAGCTGTGGCATTTGCAACTGGCATTTAATCTAAATTAAAGCAGGTGAAATATGCAGGGTGAATTAGTCCAGGACTGGCTGGACAGTGCTGCTGGCAGGGCAGGTGAGGGAGAGCAGGGGGAGCTCACCCAGCTGCTGCAAGTGATTTCTGCCCTCGAGGTACTTGTCAGGAAACGCTGTCAGCTGGCTGCACTCTGCAATGACAGGATTTGCCTTCATTCCCCCAGATAATGTGCCTGTGTGTGGGCACCTGGGTGTGTTTCAAAATGGGATAGAGAGAACTGTATTTTAGCTCACAAGTGATAATTTTGTTCATTGTCAGGGGTTTTTTGGATGAAGATTGCAACAAAAATGATGTTGCCTGAGCCCAGATGAAGCCTCTAGACATCAGGTAATTTGGAGCTGGGCTGTGACCACACGCCAGCCAAGCTTGGGTTTAATGAAGCTGCTGGCACCTCTGGATGTCCTGTGGGACCATCAGCTCTTCACTCTCTGCTGCTGAGACAAACTTCATGTGCGCTGGTGTTTTTATTAATGGGGGGCTTTTCATTGAGAATATTTGCTGGTTTATAGGTTTATAGCTCTGTTTCTTTTTCCTTTGCCTTTACTACCCATAATAGCCCCTTTCCCTTGTTCCTGTTGTGATGGAGGTGAGCCCTGGTTAAACAGGTATCGCTGCAGAATTCCCTCACCCCTGCCCTGGACACTTTTGCATGTAGAAAATTTTGGTTTAGCATCAGCTGCTGCAGTTCAAATTGCTCCAAAGGTGGGAACACTTACTGCAGTCGTGGTCTTGAAGGACTTCACACAATGTTGAATTCTGCAAGTGGCAGAAGTGCTGAGGAATTCGGGGTTTGGGTGTGTCACACATGGAAATCTGCACGTTTGTAGGGACAAAAGGCTCCATGTGAATGCAGTTACTCTCTAGTAAAACTTAATTTGTGCAGCTGAATCTACCTGGAGCTGGGATGAGCCATATCCGTGCTAGGCAGGTGTTTTAGCAAGGTTTTGTATTTCAGACAGCCCTTACATAAAAATGATGAGTTAATAGCATTACCAGAATTTCATGCCTTCATGCCCACGATTTCATCTACAATTTATGGTGTGATCCAAGCCCTGCAGCTGCTACGGGGAGAAAACTTTTGTTCCTACCTTAGGAATTGCTCAGCATTTCCCTTTTGTAGCTCAGCAGGGTGAAAATCCCTGGGGGAAGATTCCTTTATAAAGCGCTGGAGAGCAGCGTGGTCACTTTGGTTCCCCTCTGCAGGAAGGGAAGCAGGACCCCACATCTGCAGGGTTTTTTGGCGTTTTTGTAAAGCCCTTCCAACAGGACAAGGTCGTGGAGGATCCTCAGTGAAGGTATTCAGGAGCATTGCAACAAAATGCCTTTCAGGGATGCGTAATGAGGAGCTTGATCCCACTGCTTTGACTCCGAGGTTACTCAAGTGAGTAAGAGCTCTGAGGTTTAACTTCCTTGCTTTTCAGTGGCAATGTAATTGTACGTGTGTTTTGGCAGGAGATCCGTGGAGTGACAATCAAAACAGGAACAATATTCTTAGACTGGAAATATCTTGGTAATAGTAATTTAAAAAAAAAAAATCTCCAAACAGAAAAGTAATAACTGACACCCTGAAATTAAAAAAAACAGACGTTTTTTGACAAATCTGTTCACCTAAGCCATGCAAAGTAGAGAGATATTCAGCATGAATGTCTGTCAGGAAATTTTTTTTTTAGGAAATGTGGGTTGTCTTTTGAAAACAATCTTTTTTCAAAGTGTCTGAGATGAGGTCGCCCATTAAAATTGTCCAGCTGGCAGCGTAATTTCAATGCACTGCATGCACACCTTGCTTCTCAGAGATGCATCACTCGCTCTTCCCCAGTGTTGCATTTTCCCTGGTGCAGAGGGGATCCCGAGGCAGATGTGAGGGTCATCCCTGTCTCAAGCAGTGTGGAAGTCCATGGGCTGTGCTGCTGGGGTGGTTTCATTCACTGCTTTTTTTGGGCAGGATAAATTACAGGTCTGCCTAAAAGGGTTGTGACAATGGGAAAATGTACATTGGTCACTTTTTCAAGAAGATTGATGATAAAATATGGAATGAGTTAATGGTTTGGGCTGGAAGAGACCTTAAAGCCCATCCAGTGCCACCCCTGCCATGGGCAGGGACACCTTCCACTGTCCCAGGCTGCTCCAAGCCCTGTCCAACCTGACCTTGGGCACTGCCAGGGATCCAGGGGCAGCCACAGCTGCTCTTGGCACCCTGCACCAAGGCCTGCCCACCCTCACAGGGAGGAATTTCTTCCCAATATCCCATCTAACCCTACTTCTAAATACTTACGCCTTTCCTTTCCCACTGGGGACATTGTGTAGGGTCCTGTTCAGAGCCAGAGTTCCCTGAAATGAATTTTACAGACAAAGAGCTGGGTCTCTCCTGGAGAAGAAGCTGAGCCTTCCTCGGCTCACAGAGGCAGCACATTGCAGGTGTTTCTTGCACTTCCTTTACTCCCTGTGAAAAGTCACCATCTTCTTCCAAGCTGCTGAGGAATTTATGGCCAAACCTCCCAACCCCAAACCTCCGATGGTGTGGGGATGAGACCAGGCTGACTGTGCGCAGTGGGAAATCCCAGCAGTGCACTCAGTCACACTTCACCAGTGCAATAGTTTGGATTTCTTTAGCATGAGGTTAATAAGAAATACTTCTAGAGGAGGAAAATCAGCTGGTTCACAAAGCGCCGGCATTTGGCATCCCGACAATTTGTACTGAGAGCTCCAGGCTAACTATATTTTTTCTTGACAATTTCTGCTGCTCAGCCCAAACTAGGAGATATAATTTGTCTGTAAATTCATGGACAGAATGAAAAGTTGGCTTCCAACTGGCTCTCAGGGCTCCACAGAAGGACTCTTGCTGTGGTCTGGTGCAATGTTGTTCTTTTATCATCAGATTTGAGCTCTAAAACTCTTCATTATAAGAGGCATTGCTTGAATTCCATTTTCAATGTTATTTATTGTTATTTCTAAAGCCATTATTTGGTGCATAACATTATTCCGTAGCCAGTCAGCAGGTCTGAACATGAAAATGTTAACATGCAAATTGCTGCTATCTGGCACTGCATATGTATGTTTGAAACCAAACTCTGCTACTTGTGAATAATCATTACTCTTAGCTCTAAAAATCTCCAACTGTTTAAAAGACAAAGTTCATTAAGTTAATTACAATTTCTCGATGGCAAATCATCTTGTTGGCAAAGTCACTCTCTACGGGAAAGCAGAAAAGCTGCAATGTAATCAGATACTGCTGCAGAATGGGGTTTAAAAAGGCAAAATGATTGAAATTAGTGAATTTTTAAACTCAGGGCAAAGGCAGTGTGTGCCAATCCCAGGTTCTCTGTGTCTTTCCTTTTGTCAAACAATTGATTTTTGTGTATTGTTTTTAAGTCGGCCACTACAATGGGTAATTCATCATCTCTGGGAGATAGAAACTCAAGCAGTGTCCAAAAATAATTGAATTTTTCAGAAATTCTCTAAGGGGGTGAAAAATCCATAACAGCCATTAAATTCTGCTCTTTGTAGAAGGAATATGAAATATTACAATTATGTTCAAGAAGAAAAAAAAACCCTGTTTAATTCCAGTTGCTGAATCTAGCAGGAATAATTTGGTGTTTTGCTATGCTGCTCTACAGTTTCAATGGAATTTGAATGGAAAAATGTGATAACACATATCAAAAGATGCCATTTATAAGGGGAGCGAGAAAGCTGCTTAGGAATTCCAGACCGGCAAATGCAGGAGATTACAGCCTTGATCTGGAGCTGTGCTGGGATCTGCACATGAATTGGAGCTCCACAAATGAGGAAGCGTTTGGTGCCTGCCCTATTCTGGCATTTCTGTGGGATCTTCGTTTTTAGAACATCTCCAGGCTGCCTTTTAACTCTGCCTGCCCAGCTGTGATTCCCAGGATTTGTCGCTGTGAGCGACACTGACGGCAAGGTATGTCACGAGTAAGTTCAGAAGGGAAAGCAGTTCTGAATCTTTATTAAATAATTCGTTCATTTCTTATAACATGGATCGCAAAGAGTGTGTTGAATGGCATAAGGCAGTTGGGTGCTCGGCCATCCACCCCTTGAGGGGATTGGTCAAGCTCTAAGACACTTATTCCAAAATATCAGAAGGCCAGAACCACAACAATCCTGCATAACAAACCCAGGTGCAAGATAAGGAGTTAGTTTACAAGAACCCACAGCAGTGTTTTCACAGCTTCTGTGAGAAGTTCTCACAGAACGCTGCAGAAAAGCTGAAAGATTTCTCTACCAAAGCTTTTCAGCACCCACAAGGATTCACTGTGCCACTTCTGGCCATGGGAAGGAGAAATACCCACCTTGGAAAACCCATCTGCTCTTGGCAACATCACGGAGCAGGAATGGCACCAAGAGCATGAGTAGGATCCAGGTTTGAGCTCTTTATCAAGGAGATACTTCAAGGTAAGTAATATCAAGAAGGTTTCCAAAGCACGTGAGGGAATTAAGACAGCTTCTCCAAGGTATTTTGTTGCTTTCCTTGTAGCTTTAGGGTTTGAGTTGCCCATCATCTTCAAAAATGGATCAAAATTTTTTGTAATTCTGGTGTTTATCAGTAAGACTTGAGGTCTAGTGGTCATACACTGAATATTTGCTATCCAGGAGAGATATCACAAATATCTGTGCTTATAAAGGGCTCACAAAGGTTAGGAAAAGGATCCGTGTTTTTGGAAATGGACTTACACTGGCATGGGTTAAATGGGAAAGGAAGCAGATATTGAGGAGTAAATAGAGCTGTGATAATTTATTGCAAGCTGCTTTTTCTATATACATAATAGCATGCTGTAAAGCAATAGATCATGGGAGATGAAGCCATAGCATGACAAGATGGATCATTTAAGATATTAAATGACGCTTTGCTGTGTGCTGTTGTTATCCAAAGTCTATTAAAAAAGTATCAGACAGGGTATTTTTTCCCATCACTCTCGTGTGCTTGAACCTGGCTTAGTAAATCCACTGCATCATCAGCTCCTGCCTGAGTTCAGCTGTTAGAAGAGCTTGCAGTTCTGAAACCATCTCATTGGAAATTGTCAGTTCATTGGTGTGTATTGGTGACAAAATCACTTGGGAACAAAGGGAAGAAGTGCCCATGCTGTGTTACAGGATCCATACCCAGATCCAGCGGCGTTGTTTGAGTTTAGGTACAAAGATATGATCTTGTGTTGGCTCTTGAGATGCTTCCTCTGGCTGCTGGGGGGGTTTGCTTTCTCTCAAAGAGGGTGGATACCCCAAACTCTGTGTGGAGCAGGGTGGGGACACGATGCAGGAGCCCTGCTGGGGGGTCTGCCCCAACTGAAGGACGAGCAGTTCCTTTTGAAGTCCTCTGACGAAGCTCCAGGCTTAGTTCTCAGCGTGAACACATCTTTAAGGCAATGAATCCCAGAATGGGCTGGGTTGGAAGGGATGTTAAATCCCATCCCATTCCACCCCCTGCCATGGGCAGGGACATCTTCCACTATCCCAGGCTGCTCCAAGCCCAAGCCAACCTGGCCTTGGATTTCCAAGGATGCAGCCAGAATATGCCAGAATATTTATTTTAATTTAAACCCAGACTTATTTCTGTGGTAGCCAAGAAAATACTCACTGAGTTTGACATTATCTGTCAGATTTTATCTGAACCTGTCCCTAACAGTGACTCCCAATTCTGCTTTGAGGGACTGTCACAAAGGAAGGGTCACTGAGTTGCCATCCTCGCTACCCCCTCTGGAGAAAGGGAAGAGTGACTGCCAGTAATACCCTTGGCTTTATGAAGTGGAAACATCTTTATTCACAAAGGGCAGTGGGATCATAAATTTGAGGCAGGGTTGATGGGGAGCTGGGTTATAACCCGAGGGGAGAAAGCACCGCTCACTTCCAGCCATCCAACACCCAGCTGAGCTTGGCTCTAAGACAGTGAACCTTTGCTCTTAATTTAAAGCTAGGAGCTCTTATTTTTGGCTTTTCCCAAATTTTTTCAAGGACTGTCTTGCACTTTCTTTTCCTGCTTCTTGTGTCCTGCGGCATTTTGTGTTTCTGAGGCGCATTATGAGAAGCGGGATTGTCTTCCACTGAAGAATTAACTACTAGCCAGTGTTGAAAGAAGGATATAGGATTTCATGGACCAGCGGGCTAATACGATGTGAAATCCTATTTTCCTATCATCCAAGTGTCCCCAGAATTCCAAGTTAATGTACTTTACATTACATGGTTGCCACCTGTTTATATTACCAGTAGTTTGAATATTTAAGCGTGACACACTCCATTTCCTACCAATTTGTCTGTATTTCCAGAATGGATTCTCCCAGTGTTTCCATACTTAATTTTTTGTCTCCTTTTTCTCCCCAAAATGACTATTGTGGCCTAGCATGACTACATTTAAATTTTCATTACAAAATTATATAGTTCACAGCACAGATTGAATTGATCACACCCTTACCTGGTGTAAATCAACCCAGCAGCATTAATTCTAACAAGATTTCTCACCAGCTGAGGATCTGCTCCTGTGGATTTTTGTGTTCTCAAAGCCGGGGAAGAGCAAATCTTCAAAAAGCATCTTTGAAGATGGCTCCCTTTTAGTTGAAAATCGCATTTTGCCATCATGTGCACATTTGGGGAACATCATAAATCTCACGTAAACAGCCCCTGGTTCCAGTGCATACATTTAAATATCTGATGGTCCCAGGGCCCGTGGAGCACAGCCGGGTGGGTGGGTGGGTGCGAGCAGCCCGACTCGCGCGGGGTCGTTGGATCATTCCCGCATCTGGACTAATAAATGGCAACTGCAGTTAATGGAGAACAATGAATCTTGGAACAAAGGGGGAAAATAGCGCATCTGCCGAAGGAAAGATGTGCCGAATACTGATTAGGAAAGAGATCTGGGAGTTGTTGGGGAAAATCTCTAAAGCATTCAGCTTAATGTGCAACTGCAGAGAAAAGGGCAAGCAGAGCGCTGGCTTGTAGTGCTGGGGGAAGGCAATATAAATCAAAGCAGCTGCCTTTGTTTCCATCAGGCATTGTTTTGACATCACCCAAAGATCTGAACTTTATTTGCTATTGGCCACTCTGGCTTCAGAAGAATGTATTTCTTACTGGAGGGGATTTGCTGTGTACTAAAGTAAATTACCATCTTCTGCATTTTAAGATAACGCAGAGGAAGAAACAGAACAAAAATCAGCTCATTAAGAAGTAAAGCGACTGCTCTGATTGGGGCAATTGTTGTCAGAGAAGAGCAGTCTACAACTTGACCTGAGGTTCAGTTTCAGGAAAAAAAGAGGATGTGGAAATATTACCTAAAACATGGTTAATTCAGATTGAGAAATAAGTGTTTTGTTGAAAATCTCATTTTGTGCAACTCTAAAATGATGTGAGCTATCGCTACAAGGACAGCAAATGATAGAGGAAAATGTAACTGCTGGGGAATGAAAAGCCCAGAATAATGAGCTCAGTGCTCTTATCTGCTTACCAGCATTTGGATTTTGTCGTGTTTTAATTTCACAAGATTCCCAGACCAAAGGAGGGACGATGCTTAACCCAAAACTTGCAGCAGGACCTGCTGCAGCTTTTGGGGGCCGTTCTCTCAGCATTGCCATCACGGTTCCTTGCATAGAGAAGTTGTTGATTCAGCCATAAATAATCCCTGCTGGTTGGAAACCTGGAGTGCAAAATTCCAGCTCGAATTCAGCCACAGCGGCTGTAAAGTGAGACATAAAGGAGGTGTTTTAAACAACAAGAATTTGCCCCTTCTATTCACGCGTTCAGTGGGGATATGGGAACCTAACACATTTTGTTACGGCCTCGAGTTCCACCAGAGGAAATTTGGGTTGGATATCAGGAAAAAATTCGTCACTTAAAGGGCGGCCAGGCATAGAAACAGGCTGCCAGGGAAGTGGTGGAATGACCATCCCTGGAGGGATTTAACGAATGTGTGGACGTGGCACTTGGGGACAGGGGTCAGTGGTGGCCTTGGCAGTGCTTGGGGAATGGTTGGACTCGATGATCTTAGAGGGCTTTTCCAGCTTTAATGATTCCGTGATTTTTATTGGATTGGAAAGAAGATCTAGAACATTTATCTTCTTTTCTTCTTTATACATTTTGTACTCCAAGCCGCTCCCATGGGCTTGTTAAAAATCACTCTGCTTTCTCCAAAACCTTCTCCATACAAAGAAAACTAAAGGCACAGCAGGGACAACAGCTCTGAGCCCCCTGTGTGGTTGTGCTGTGTCTGCAGTGGAGCAGCGGCAGCTGCCCTGATGTGCTCCCTCATCCCTGAGTAACTTTTCACACAATCCCAGAACCACTGAGGTTGGAAAAGCCCTCCAGGACCATCGAGTCCACACTCTGCCTGATCCCCACGTTGAGGATCGAGTGCCACATCCAGGTCTTCCTTGGGCACCTCCAGGGATGGGGACTCCAAACCTCTCTGGGCAGTTCCAAGGCCTGAGCACCCTTTCCATGGGGAAATTCCTGCTGATGCCCACCCTGAGCCTCCCCTGGCCCAGCCTGAGGCCGTTCCCTCTCCTCCTGTCCCTGTTCCCTGGGAGCAGAGCCCGACCCCCCCTGGCTGCCCCCTCCTGTCCGGGGGTTGTGCAGAGCCACAAGGTCCCCCTGAGCCTCCTTTTCCCATTTGCCATTTCTATCCAGCCCCAAAACCTCTCAGAACAATTCAGTATCACCAACAGGGCACCTCTCACCTGCCTGTCCATCCATCCCGTCTCAATTTCTGACTCTGATGTATTATTTTTCAGAATTATTCCAATTGCATTCAAACAACAAGAATAAATTAGAGAAGAGTGGTGAGCTGAACAGTTTTCACTTTAACAGTATTTTAATAATCAGCAAAGTCACCCATGTATAGTAATGATAAATTGCTTTGCTACAGGCAAATACAAACTTTACAAGTATAATAAATATTTCTGCTTGGCCAAGGAAACTGAAATACTGGAAACTGTTTAAATATGTGCATGCATCAAAATGAATGAAGATGAAAAACTGGGGAATATTTTTAAAATAGCTTAAGTTTTTTTGTAAATTAAATCTCAACCTGTCTTTACAGAAACAGGGATTTGGGTCACTGATGTGTTTATGGTCTAGCTGAAATCAAGGAGATTTTGGTATCACATAGGTACACAACTTAGATTTATTTCTTTTCATGTTGCTGTTATTGAGGTGGGATTAAAAGATTCAGGGTTATTTAAAAGAAATATGTCAATTTCAGATTTTTCAGCTAGAGATTTGCTTGTGGCACACTGTGTTGTTGAATCAATGAAACGCACTTTTTTCATAGGAGAGCTCTTTATTTTTTTGAGAATTACAGATGTGATCCGTATCAAAGACAGTATTTATTAGAGACAGAACGAGATTTTTACAACAGCAAAATTAGCTGTTGGAAGTTCCCACTTCCCATCAGCAGCCAAGGGATGAGGGAACTTAATATTGTGGTGCCAGGAGTAGCATGGTGTGAAAATACAGGTGACAAACCCAGAAAATGGTAATAATAAGTGGTAAGTAATTAATGGTAATAACTTTATTAGGTCCTTTAATCCCATTTAGGGTTGGTTGGAAGTTAGCAGGGAGAAAAGGAAGAGCTTTGCCCCACTTGAAAATTGGGATTCCGAGCTGGCTTCCAGCTTTGTTGTCAGTGCTTGTGACACCAGCCTCTCACTCATTCTGTGGAGGACATTTTCCAGCTTTATTCAATTTTCTTTCCAAAGTTATTACATTTCTCTCCTGCTAAGAAACATCTAACTTCAGTCAGAGCATCCAGCTGCAACAGCCTGGTTTTCATCTGCCTCTTTTCCCCCTGGATATTGTCAGTCACTTCCATCTCAGCAATCCTTTGTAGCAGGCATGTTTCATCCAGGCTATCCCAATATTTTAAAGAGAGGTGCAGCTTTTTGTATGACTTTAGAATAAATGCCAGGGCGTTCCTGCATCTGCCTTTGTACGTTTCCAACGTGTTTTTCTTTTCACTGACTTGTATTGATTTTTCCCGTGCATCTTTTGTTTTGCTTTGTTGGTAGAAGTGGTGGATGGGGAAAAAAAGCTTTCCAGTTTTTGCTTCTGTTTTTATTTCTTCATCACCTTTTCCCTTCTTTCTCTTTGCTCCCCAGCTCTGTCTCCACAGGAGTGACAATTCACCGCTGAGGGTTGATGTCACCAGTATTTGCACTTCCTCTGCGCGGGACAAATGTCAGGGAAACAGGTGCAGAATAATCTTCTGCCAACACCATAATCCCCATTGTGAAAGAACTTTGCAAGGTCAAATTATAACAAAGGATTTGTGTACTTTCCAAATCTGGCCCTGGAGAAGAGTGGCATCGTTCAGCATATCCTTAGGACAAGGAGAGCTGGAAATCTGAAGTTGACCTTTTGATCTCAACTGTAAGTTTGAAATAAAATCTCGCTGATTGTCTCCTCCAATTTTGTTTTATATTTCCCTCTGTATTCTTTGATGTATGGGTATGACTCCTGGAAGTGCAATTCCTGTCAGGAATAAGCAGCATTTTGTCTTTGCATCAAATGAAGGGAGGATCCTGTGCTGCAGGAGGGTTTTGGGCTCCATTCTGGTTCACTGCTCTCTTCTCCTGACTTTTCAACTCTGCTGAATAATTTCACTCAATTCTGATTTGTGTAATCGCTGAGGACAAAAATCATTCTCTGAGACACAGCAGCTCCCTAATTCCTGTGTGGCTGCTCTGTGGGTTTATAGCAGATAAGGCACTCGGAGCTGGGAGGATAAAAACGAGAGCAGGTTTGTGTGCTGGGGTCAGAGCTGGGAGCATGGGCTGACCCCTTCCTGTGGCCCTTTTGGGGAGCCAGTGCTCAAATTGTAACTCAAATTGACTTCAGTGCAGGAAGAAGCACACTCAGGAGCCCAATATCCAAATAAAGATGATTAAAGGGAACACTGCAAGCCATTCACTCCCTCATTTTGTAAGAGTACACACAGGCTCGGAGCCTGATTGCCAGGGATGCTCAAGAGCTACTCAGAGCACTATAAAATTGTCTGTGCACGTCACTGATGCTCTTGGGATCAAGCCAGCTCCTGGTTCCTCCCTGGACAGCCTGGAGGTGGCTGCAGAGTGAGCCAGGAGGTCCTGGCAGGTGTGGGGCAGTTTTGGTGACCTGATCCTGCCCCTTCCACCCGCAGTGGTCACAGCTCCCTCCTGCTCCGTGCCTTGCGAGAGGTGCGGGGAGCCCCACTGCCCACCCTTAGGGGAACTTTGGTTTGGTACGGATTTGTGATGTGTGATTTACGAAGAACACAAAATTTCTGTCAGGAACTGAGAATGACTTCCTGAAGTTCTCACTTCATAAAACATCAGGATCTCTTTATTTTTTCTTAGACAAGAAGGAATCCATGGATCCACTGCTCAGAAGGGAGGTGGGTCATACTCTGCTCTCTCTAGAAAGGCCTCTGATGAGTTTTCCAATTGTTTTTCTGCTTGAAACACCCATTTTATTGCTCTTGCTGCCATAACTAGTGCTGGTATTCCTGCTGGGCACGGCACAAGCCTTTCCTGATGGAGCAGTAAGAGATTCCCAGCAGAAGGAATTCACAAGCACCGCCCATGTTGGGAACACCTCGTGTCCCTTGTCTGTTTGCACAGGAGAATGGTGCAGGCAGAGGGGAGTAATTAGGATTGATTCCTGCTGTCTCGGTGGCACACATGGATTCTCCTGTAATTGAGAGAGATTCCACTGATGGAATTGAGCTGATTAGGCTGAACAAAGTAATGTTGCATCCACATGCATCCTGCCTCCATGTAATTAGAATTGTTGGTTTTCCAAGAACAACTGGGAGCGGAGCACTGGGAACTAAAGGATTCTGTTCATGTTTAGGAGCACACAGATCCTTCTCCGAGGTACTTCTGGTCTAAAAGGAGAATTAAAAGGTGAGAACAGCAGGAGAGAAAGAAGGAGGTGAAGTATTTTCCTGAGATTATATCACAGGATGGTTGCTGGACTGAGTGGAATGGAAATGTCTCTGCTCCTGCATTTTCCTCACTGTGTTACATTCGAAGGCCTTAAGCCACTCTAGTACAGGCACCTTTTAATTTATTTTTTTTTAATGTCTCTCTGCCATTAAAAGCAAAAATAAATCTACTGGCCTGTAAAGGGGAACTGAAAGGATGGCAAACACCCGTGCAGGTGCATCCATCCCTGCATGACCTCGCTTTGAAAATCAGCAAATTGCCAGTGCATCCATAGTGGAAACACACAAAAGTTGATTTTATTTGCAATTTGCTGTCTAGGAAGATTCTAGAAAATCTCTTTT
>VZTI01000538.1:1562141-1580104 GCA_013397865.1 Struthidea cinerea | reverse complement strand
GGAACCGGGGAGGGGTGCGGGGGTGCCCGGCCGCGGGGCTGCCCTGCCGCCGCTCCGGCTGGCCCTGCCTGGCTCCCAGAGCGCTCCTTAATGATTATCGCTCTGATTTGAAAACTGGTTTTCCTGCTCCCGGCACCGCACCTGGTCCCGCAGCGGCGGCGCCGGGCTGCGCCCTGCGGAGCGATGAGGAAGCGGAGCCCGGCCCGGGGCGAGCAGGTGCCGTGCTGGGGGCCGGGGTGCGGGTCGGGGTGCAGCTCCGGGGGGTGCCGGGGAGCCGGTCCGGCCCCTTCTCCCTGCCCTGGGGCCAGGCGGGCTCCCCGCGGAAAGTTTCGGGGAGCGGGGCCGGGGGACAGCGCGGAGGGTCCGGGGCCAGAGCCGTGGTGCGGGGCCGCGCCTGGGTCAGTCCCGTGTTGCTTTAGGTGGGCTCAACTTTGCGAGCCCGGATGTCCTGCCTCGGTGGCGGACACTTGTTTCTGCTTTCCTAATGATTTTGGAGAGGGTTTCGGGCGGTTTTGCTGCAACAGCTAAATAATCACCGAAGTCCCCGTGTTTTTTTTCACTGGGGAAGCGATGCGCTCGTGTTGCACCGCAGGAGAGCTGCTGGAATCTCTGGAGCTCGGTGTCTGTGCTGTGTGGTATTGATTCGTGGTGCACGATCAGAGCGCATCGGTGAGCCTGGCAACGTAATCCAAGGAGATTCTGTTTTCTCTAGTCAGCCACAGCAAATGTACGTAGGCTTTTCATCTGTCACTTCCACCATTAGCGAGACTTCGCTTCTTTTGGGGTGGAAAGGGACTAAGCTGTGTTGTGTCGGATGACGTACAGGTATTCAGCACTACCTGGGAATACTTTTGCTTGAAACATGGTTTTGGAAAATTTCACGAGAGGTGACAGGTGGCATTTCTGTTTTGTTGCCAAGGGTTCGTTTGGTGTGACCGAGTTAATATGTGCTGTGTAGCTCCACCAAAACCCATTCCAGAAGCAATAAATAATGAATATTATGCTTTTAGATACAGGTCTGAGGAAAGGAGGGGGCTGAAAAAGCAGTACTTTATATAAATATGTGTTTTTTGGCCATTTATGAACGTGAAATAGCTTGTTGGAGCTGTGCTTGCCATCCTCTGGCCATTGCTTCCCACGTGCCTCTGCTTATCTTCTGATAGGAAGTATCAGAGTGCACAACTTCTGCTGTGTTAACGCTTCTCTCTTGCTTAAAAGTAAGAAATTTCCCTCATTTTTCAAAAAACAAACAAAAAAAAAAAAAACCCAAACCAAAAAAATCCCTCTGTCAATGGCTCATTAAAAAATTAGGAAATTGTGGTTCACCAGCTCCTGGTCCTCACTTAGGCTGAGCATCTGCTGTCGGTGGAGTCTGGCTTGCAGAGGTACTGCAAGTCCAGACCATGTGACATGAAAATAAGATGCACAAGATAGGACACCAAGATTTGCAGAAGGTAATTTCTTTAGAAATACTGCCCAGTGTATGTGAAATTACCATTAAATATCTTCAGTAAAAAAACACCTGCCAGCAATCAAGAAGTTGAGGTTTTGCCATATGCAGCACACAGCTTGGAAACCAATTTGTTTCTAAACTCTTCCTGTTTATTACTGACTTTTATCAAAATAGGGATGAAATGAATCTTGAATATGAGGCTGAAGTGAAGAGGCTGTGCTTCAGCAATACACACTTGGATTGCATTTAACTCAGTGTAATTATTGTGGGCATTTAGTATGAGTAACTTCAGTAATTAAACTTCGTGAATGAAAATATAACAGTCCACTTCTTTACCCCAACAGATAAGCCTTCATTTAAGTGAAAGATTGCTTTATTCACAGCTTGGATGTGTACCTCGAGTGGCTTGGATTGGAGCCACCTTGTTTGCCAGTAAAAATATACTTTATCACTTCTGTTTGGGAGGAAAAAAATGGAACAAAAAGGTATCTATTCTTTACATGAAACGATATTGGGGACAGTTGCTTCTGTGATACGAAAGGATCTGCTCCTTTCCCCAGTGGGAGAGGACAGGGACTACTTTAAACACTACTAATTAGTTCAGTTTATCTTGCATGCATTACAATGCTGTAGTTAGTTAATTATAGCTTTTCCCATTAGTAGTATGTTAAGAATAATGAATTAACATCTCACACAGATCAAAAGAACATCTACGAAGTTTATCTTAGGGGAAAGAAAGTGTTGTTGTGTGTCAGGAAGTCCCCGTGGCTTTCCCAAGGCACAGATTTTGTTGGAATTCCTGAGCTGGTACTTCAGAGCCCAATGAATGACTTGAATTGATCACAAACAAGTGACACTGGAGCTCTGGGTTGCTTAGCAACCCACCAAGATGCCACAATTTCTTTTGGTATATTTGTCCAGTAAAGTAGAAATTCAGTTTTGTTACAGATCATGGGTTCTTTGCTAGCACAAAGCATGCCCTATAACAACCCTAAATCGTGGAGAATGAAAATTGATGTCCCAGCACAGTGTGGGAAGCACGGGTATGAAAACAGAGCAGGAATCCTGTAACCATATTCTGGTGGTGGGGTGCTCAGTGTTTTATAACAAGTTTCAATTGTCCTTTCCTGGGTAGACTCCTAAAAACCCAAGATCATTAGTGGGACGAGTTCTAACAAGGACCTTGATCCACCAGGTGCTGTTTGAACAGTTCCCCTTGTGCTGTCGTGAGCTGTGAGATCTTGTAAGGCCTGTGGGGTTCCCCTACGCTCCACTTTGGAATGGAACCTGGAATGTGTGGTTGGATTGGGGTCTGAGGTGTCCCATGGCCCACAAGGCTGGGGAGCCCTGCTGGGCTGTCCTCACAGCAGGCACTGGGTCCTTAACAGATCTATTTTGTGTGAGGGAATTACAGGTTTGGTACTCGAAGAGCAGAAGGAAGATCAATGTTGCCATGATTAAGTACCTGAAGTACCAACATTGGCTACAATGAATTATTTTGGTCAGTGAACCCTTTTTGTCACCCCTGGCTCCACATGTACTGCACCTTAGTTCTGGAGGGCACCTTGGCAGGGAATCCTGCATCGTCCCATCCCCACTCCCTGTGCTTTTGTTGGATGCAGTTACGGGGACAGGGCACCAAGAGGATGAGTTTGGGCTGGACGTGAGCCAGGATATCTGTTCCAGGAGCTCGCTCTGTGCACTGCTGCTGCTAATGGGCTTTTCATCCTTGGCCTCCTGACTGCAGCTGGAGCAAAGCTTTGCAGTGTGTGTGGGTGGACCTGGCGTTCCCAGCACCGTTTTAGTCCACTTCTCTCCCCCCTTTTGAGCTCTGCTCATACAGACATATCCTCTTCCTGCTAAAACTGTGCCTAGGAAAAGCCTGCTAGGGCTGGGAGAACTGCAGGATGTCATGGCATTCATTTTACTTAAATAGCAGTGGCCCTCTGGAAGATTTCTTCCCTGTGGATGAGAAAAAGGAATCCGGGTATTTCTCTTTACAGAACTTGAGTTTTGCATGGTTTGCTGTGTATGGGACTAGAGGGGATGTTGTAGCAGTGCCCACAGGAACTGCTAAGACCACACTGAACCAAATCCCAGCTCACTGTCGGTATTCCTAGGCTAAGATTATTGTAGTTCATAGTCTGTGTACTTGTGACTAATTGCCTTTCTAGGCTCAGACAGACTTAGGTGAAGATTAAGGTACCGGTGATCTTGGTTGACTTTGTTGTGGGTTGGTTTTTTTCCCCTGTTGTTTCTGTGTAACAAAGTCAGTGCTGAAAACTCAAGGTTGTTGTATTTAGCTTTTTTTTTCCTCTATCTACTCTCTCCTGTCTGTTTTATTCATCGATTTCTGTGAGTGCATTTGCATTCCCAGATGCTGATTAGTGATTGCCTCTGCACAATAAACAGGTGAAGGTACTTGGTAATATTTGGTGCCTCGGGTTTCTCCTGCCAGCGTGTCCAGGCACCCTGCATGAAGCATGCAGTGTGTGATGGCTGTGGTGATGTTATTTTCTGGGGTTTTAGCACTCCCTAGCAGATGTTTCCTTCTTCCTTCATTGCACCTGAATGTATAAAAATCAAAAAAAATGCAGATGGAGAACAGTTTATCATTAAAAGTAGTGTTTGTTGTTACAGCTTAACTAGTTTGTGGTTTTCAGTGTGATTTCCAAGTGCAGATCCTGTTCCACGAAAGAAGGACAAAAAGTATGTTGCTTTCTTCATTAGGGCTTTTCAGTCTTCCTATTTTCCTTTGACCCTTGCCAGCCCTCTCTGTTCCCCATTTATGAAGAAAATGACCAACTTCAGGTGTTTTTCTCCATTTGTTTGTTTTTCTTCTCTTGCAGCAGGATGGGGTTAAATCAGAGGTGTGGCGAGGGTGTGACTCAGGTTAAGGGAGGGTGAAGGGGAGGTTGGGGACGAGATGGGGGAATCCATCCCCATCTTTGCTCCTGTTCTCTGGCACAGCAGAATTGAGGGGTCTGGGTGCTGGCCTGAGCAGCTGGGGGGGGGAGAGCCAGCGGTGGAGCCTGGGCAGGGCTGTTGGTGTGGGAGTGCAGCTTTTGAGGATATTTTCACCAGCTGGTTCCTGGTCTGGCTGCGAGAGCTGGGCTGTCAGCCTGGGGACAGCCCCAGCCGAGCTGCAGGCAGGTGACCTCAGACAGCCACTGTCCCTCTGCCAGACACGGAGCTTCTCCAGTGTCCCCGCAGTCGGGGAGGTGGGGATGGGTGACCCCTGCCATGGTATTTATCCTCAGGGCAGCACCAAGGGGCCTTTGCATTGCTCTGGGAGTGCTCCTGGCCCCAGCCTGGCCCTGTGTCACTGTCCCCTGCCTGCTGCTGCTGCACTCGCTGCCTCCTCCTCCTCATGAGAGCATCAAAGGCAGCACCTGGGCTGTGCATTTGTGGTTTGGAGAGGGCTGGAGCTTTAAAGGTGGGAGGAAGCCATGTGAAGGGGCTCTGATGGCTGGGGAGTCTCTGTGCCCTCCTGGAGAATAGGAAGTGTCACTACAAACAAGCCAAGCAGTGAAAGCACAAGGCTCCAGTCCCAAAGAACTCTAAACATTCCACTGAGCCAAAGCCCTCTGACCTCTCAACAGAGCTTGGATGATTTTACTGCTTTCAGAAATCTCATTTCAAGCTTCTCTGTTTTGTGGGAGACCCATGGGATGACTCTGCAAGGTTTAAGTCACCGTTCAGAACAGCATCGTGCCTGGAATGAATGGGAAAGGCAGAAATCTACTCAGAGGAGTAGGGGGAAAAAAAAAAAAAAGGCAGAATTGGGCCCTTCCACCTTTCAGTGTGTCTGCTTTGGTGACTTTTGGAGTGTGACACAAGCAATTCCCTGTCAGCCTTCCCCGCTGGCTGAGACAGAAGAGGTGGCTTTGAATGCTGCCTGCTGTGCTTGTATGGCACTTGAAAGGAGAGAGGGCTGCCTTTAAGGAGTGTATTCCCACAGCTTTAAAGGATATTTGAAAAATGCAGCGCTCCGTCCTGTCACGTGTTGTTCCAGTATTAAACCCGATGGAAACCTGGAACAATGTCTCAGTAAAAAATGCCTGGTGCCAGTGTGCATCCCCAGTGCTTCAAATGAAATCAGTCCTGATGAAAGACTGTTCTGCTTATAGGGAAAGTAAAATTATTATTGCAGGGCAGAGTTGTTTTTTGTGTTAGAAAACACCCCAGCAATGCTTTCAGCTAAAGGAGTGATTAACCCAATGGGGTTTTTAACACGTGCTCACAGAATGCACCACTATTTTTGCAGTTTACTGAAGTCAGAGAATGGTAAATAAGAAAAGATGGCCTGCGGGTTTGGAAGCACTCACATGTTTTTCCCGAGGTTGATCCCATAGGTCTGTTGGTCCCATCACTAAAACCCTTCCCTCTGTGGCAGTTTGTGTTGGTTGATCCAGGTCTGTGGGTACACTTGCATCCATGGTGGTTTGGCTAATTTTGCTGATTTTACTTCTTCATGGGCAAACCACAATCTGTTCGCTGAGTTCAGCGAAGTTATTACCTAAAATTTGGGTTGTTGCTTTTATGTTAGGGCCCAGTACTTTATTTTTCACAGGTTATTCTTTCATATCACTCCACCAATGACTTTGTTCCAGTAAAATTTCATTGAGAGGATAGATTATAGAGGATTTCTGTTGTGACCTGCTACAAGTCAGAGGAGGTCTTGTCTGATTTTTTTATTACTCACTTTTACGGGAGTAAACTGCATTCAGTGCTTGCTTTGAGTTCTGCCAAGGTATTGGTCAAAACCGCAGTAATTTTGGTCATTAACATCCACATTCCTTTGAGATAAATACTCCTTTTGTTGCATCTGGGCAGAAGAAAATGACACAGAACTGAACTGGTAGTATCTGGCAGTACTAGTGGCAGATTTTATTTAACACATTTTTAGGAAAGCCTGATGAACCTTGGTGACTTCCAGGCTGGATATTGCGCAGGCAAACCACTGGTGAAGTCATGGCGCCACTGCAACGGATGCTCAAACTCCCAGTGACCTCATCAGAGTCAGGTTTTTGTCCCAGGAGTGATGAAAATCTAATTTACAACCTAACCAGCTTGAGGAGGAGGCGTAATGGCTCAGGTCCTCGACTGATACAAATGAGTGTGGTTCAGCTGAGGGTGAATGAGTTACCCCGACTGGAGCCATCTGGGCTTCTGGAGCATCCACGATCCACGTGGGCTCTGCAGGCAGGAGTGGTGGGAGCTCTGTGGCTCTGCCTCCTCTCAGGTGCCACATCCCTGTCTCGTGTTTTGACTGGCAACAAATAACCAGGAAGCAGCTATGAATATTCTGTTTTCTGACTCGCGCAAATGACGACTGTGGGGTGCAGGAGGAGCAGTGATGAAAGGGCTGTCCCGGCTGTGCAGAGCTAAGCCATGCCTGCTCCATTAAACTGACAGGGTTAGCACTGAAATCCACGCTGATTGCTCAGGGTTTACCACCTGCACGACAAATGCACCTTTCTGCTGTTGACTGCGTGAGGCTGGGCTTAGGCTTTCACCTAAATCTGGGGTTTTTATGATCTCTGCTTAGCCTGGGGGATTGCAGCCTCCCCGCTGTCTGTGTGTGTGCAGCACTCAGCTCGGGGTTCTGCCCACCCTGATTTTCGGCTAATTCCCGTCCAGGCTGTGCCTACCTGCTGGGAAAGGCTCGGGCTTGCCTTTTCAGCTTCGTATTCTATCCCAGGGAATTGCTGAAAATTGAGCTGTTTGGGGAGCATTACGGAAGGAAGCTTTATTAAAGGTGAAGTGCAGTCAGTGTGGTGGCACCAGAAAGTAACCACAGAGTGGCAGAATGCTTTGGGTGGGAAGGGACATTAAAGATCATCCCATTCCAACCCCCTGCCGGGGGCAGGGACACCTTCCACTATCCCAGGCTGCTCCAAGCCCTGTCCATCCTGGCCTTGGGCACTTCCAGGGATCCAGGGGCAGCCACAGCTTCTCTGGGCACCCTGTGCCAGGGCCTGCCCACCCTCACAGGGAGGAATTTCTTCCCAATATCCCATCTAAACCTACTGTTTCAGTTGGAATCCATTCCCCCTTGTTCTGTCACTACATGCCCTTGTAAATAGTCCCTCTCTCTCTTTTTTGTAATGCAGTTATTTGGTGATGCAGCCCCTGAAGAAAAGGAAATTTTTCCCATTTCCTTCCCGGTGTGCAGGATCCTGCCTTTTGGAGCATTGTACCTCATTATCCTGCCAGAGCAGCACATTTTCCCTGTCAGCCATTCCCCCTGTCAGACATCCCTGTGCAGTGAAACCTCACGGAATTCCAGCTGCATAGCAAGAGGAAAATTTCATCTTTGGTGCATTAAAATATGTCTCAGTGTTTATTAAAAAAAAACAAAAAAAACCAACCTGTGGAAAACCACAACAGGCAACAAACCTGGAGGGTTATTCACAATCTCATCATGTGTACCACCAAAAAAAAATGAGAATAATCTTTGTATTCAGCAGGTATACAGTATTCTCCCTACAAACCTATTCCACTGTGATCCTCCAAAATGTACGCTGAGCTTGTCTGTGCACAAAGCTCCCTGAAATGGGTGGTTAGACCAAATTTTTTATCCCTGGGTAGGATATGGTCAGGAATGTTGTGTATTTTCCGTGCTAATTACATAATGCACTCACTGAAAAGAATAATGTATGCAAAGTTTGGACGCTCAGGCAATGACAGTCCATTTAACCATTTATAGCTTTATGTATTTTATAATCCCTGAACCCAAATGTCCCCGGAGAGGCAACGTGCCCTTAAAAATTTTAGGCCTTTAAATTAAGTGAATTTAAATTCTCTCATTTGCATATTTCCCCTTTCTTTGTTCTGCCTGAATGAGATATTACTCCAGTAATTGAACTGTAATTTCACCCCAGGTAAATGATGTAGGACAGGCGAGATTCCGGGCGCTGCCTGAGCCGCGGCGTGCGCCGCTAATCCGGCAATTTGCAGCGCACCTTGGAGAGGAGAGGCTGTCCACTCTGCTTAGGATCACCCAGCGTGGGGCTGGCACTTGAAAGTTCAATCAATCTCTGGTGCTAAATGTGCTCCTGGAGCAGGGCCTCGAAGGGATGTGGTGGGGGGAGGGAATTCCTGGGAAACCAGCTTCTCACTGAGCTAATATCACACAGGATTCCAGACGGGTTTGGGTTGGAAGGCACCTTACAGATCATCTTGTTGCAACCAAACCCCATCCAGCCTTGTCCTTGGACGCTTCCAGG
The DNA here is from genome assembly GCA_013397865.1 of Struthidea cinerea. Lineage (NCBI taxonomy): Eukaryota > Metazoa > Chordata > Aves > Passeriformes > Corcoracidae > Struthidea > Struthidea cinerea. Next base: position 1,571,419 of record VZTI01000538.1, on the reverse strand, counting down.
GATCCAGGGGCTTCTCTGGGCACCCTGTGCCAGGGCCTCCCCACCCTCACAGGGAAGAATCTCCTCCATATATCCAACCTAAATTTCCCCTCTTTCAGTTTGAACTCGTTACTTCTAGACCTATCACTCTGGTTCCTGACAAAATATGTAGATGGGTCAAAGCTGAATTCTCCCAAAAATCAAATTTTACAGCTAAAACAGAGCACTGAAGCTTCTGAAGGAGCTTTCATGAGCAGGCTCTGGTGATGGCTTTTGGGTGTGTGTTGTTCTCAGCCTGTGGATTTGGCATCCTTGTACCTGTGTGACAGCTAAACTGGGATGGGTGGGCAGGAGTGGTGTGGGAGGGAGAGGCAGCACTGTCAAAGGGATAAAATATCTGTTGGAAAAAGCCTTGGTTGTTTTCTTTGGAAAAGACAGGGTGATGCATCACGCGAGGATGGCCGAGTGTTTTTGGCTCTATTACCCTGCATATCTCGGTGTTTCGTGGGAATACGGGAGAAGCCCATGTGCAGAGGGGGAAGCAGAAGAGGTAATAGATGATTGTCTGGAGAGCTTGGCACCAATCCCAGAAAAATAATGGAAAAGTTGATAGAGGACTGAATTAAAACAGAGTTAAAGACTGGAGAGGTAATTTAGGCCTCTCTGGAAAGGGAGCCCATTCCTCGTGGAATTACAGGTGTGATAAATGTGGATAGCTGAGCTCTGTGGCAGAGTTTTCTGGTGTTAGATGTGGTATCCCCTGAAATCTCAGTTAAAACCAAACAAACCCAACAATGCTGGTGTGTGGAATTAGCAGCAGTCTTGTTCCATAGAATCATGGAATGGTTTGGACTGGAAGGGACCTTAAATCCCATCCAGTGCCACCCCTGCCATGGGCAGGGACACCTTCCCCCATCCCAGGTTGTTCCAATCCCTGTCCAAGCTGGCCTTGGACACTGCCAGGGATCCAGGGGCAGCCCAGCAGGCTGAAGAACAAGTAGGATCCTTTTACACAGGGATTTTATCTGAGTCCATGAGAATGCTGGAAAGCCGGGGTCAGTTTTGGTGTCAACAGCTGAAAGAAAGGGTTTACAAACCTGGAGAGTCAAGGAAATAACCACAATATTGATTTGAAGAGTGGAGGAAATTCCCCGCAGTGAGAGATTTAGAGCTCAATCTGCTTAGCTCATCAAAAAGAGGATTGAGAGGGGACTTGATTACAGGGACAAGTATTTTCATGGGGAAAGCATATCCAGCTTTTTAATCAAGAAGAGAAAAGAAAAATCAGATCCAATAGCTGGGAGCTGGAGCCAGACAATTTTAAATTAGACATTAAAGGCAATTTTTTTAAATCTGTGATTAACCACTGTAATGAACTGTGGTGTGTTCAGATGGAGACTGGATTCCTCGTGTGACCCAATCAAACACGAGTTGCTGAATATGATTTGCAGAGGATAGGAAAACACACAACAGAATGTGCTGTACAGAAAGGTGCAAAGGGCTTGAAATCTGTGAGCATTGAAAGGGCAGTGGAAGGAAGAAGGTAAGAAAAGGGAGGAACTTGCATGAAAAGCACAAAAAGGAGGAACAGGAGCACTGAAAGGACAAAGAAAGGAGTTCCAGCTGGAGACAGGGCTTCTGTTTCGGAGTGTTGGAGGCATATGTGTGAGCAAAGTGAGTTTTGGCATTGGGAGCACCTTGGGTGTTGGCAGAGCTGGAGTCATCTGTTTCCCAGTCAAAACAGCAATTTTGCATTCTGGGCTTTGTTAATGATGATAAAGAAACCTCCTACTTACGGACCAGGCTCTTGGCACCGTGGGCTGCCTGTCGTGGTGCTGGGGGAGAGGATGGTGCTGCCAAGAGCCGGGGGGGAGCCGAGGGTGGGATCCCACCGGGAGGGTTGTGCCACCTTCCCCTGGAGCGAAGGGCACGTCCTGAATCCCTGGGGGCACTGGTGTGCTGTGCCACTCCAGCACCGAGCTGCCACTGTGGTCTCTGGCGTGCCCCCACTTTGTTGGTATCAGTTTTACACACACAAGTGTTAAAAGAAATTACAAAGTTGCTATTTCTACCATTAAACCAGATTTTCAGGACATCTCGCAGGGAAATCTCTGTGGTCTCGGCTGGTTTTGATGAGTTCTCTCTGTGTTTTTGTCCTCTTGAAATAGTTTCACTGGATCAGTGATGGAGACTTCTTTTTTTCCAAGGAGAAATACCCTATTACAACTGCTTTCAGTGCCTAATAATGAGATAATCATTAATTTAAATGTAATATTGTGGTTTTTCTGTGGGGAAGTGCATTGGTTCAGTCATGACCATGCTCCAGCTGACTTTGTTGCTGGTTTTTTTCCTGTGCATCTTCAGTTATAATGGAAGTGAAGCAGATGCCTTAAAGACTGTCGGTAATTTTGCGATCACAGGAGCTCTTTAGCCAGGACTGGAAATCATTTTTCCAGAAGAGTTTCCAAAACTGCCTTACCTCCACAGCAGAGAATACTCTGTAATGTTATGTGGAGGGGAATCACTCATATACGCTCTGGTTTTACAATCCATCCCAAAGCTGGTACCTTTGTTTAGCAACATTTCCTGCGCTGTTTTTGGGCTGGAAGAGAGTCGTGATTTCAGGATCTTTTCAGTGGAAACGGGAACATGTTTTCTTTGGACTGTTTAACAGAACCACAAACTCCTTGTGATCAATTAGAGCTCCAGTTACCTGCAGCTCCATTTCTGCCTCGGATGGCCATGGACATTCTGCACTGCCAGCAAGCCGAGTACCAGAGTGTAGAACTGGGCTGGTTATGGCCATATTCTCCTTGGAACCAGGAAATCTGATAAATGGGAATAAACTGATTTATTAGGGAAAAAAAATATGAAGCAAGAGTGTGTGTCCTACCTGTAAGAATGGACTGAGTGGGCAGTAATTTTTTCCAAAATCCTGTTGGCCTATATTGACCTTGATGATCATTTTCTTTCTCAGTGGCCATCCCAATAATTGTCTTTGCCCAAGGAGCCCCTGGAAGCTGCTCTCAAATCAGAGCAGCCCTTCAGCGTTTAACTCCTGGCATTGTGATATCCATTAGGAATGCAGAGAGGTAGGAATTACCCTATTCAATCCGATTAAAGATCCAATTAAGTTGGAATCCTCTCTCTGTTAGTAACTAACACCACATGACTCCACACCCTGGGAAAAGCCCCAAACCTTCCTCCCTCCTCCCTTGAACTCTGATCACAATTAAGGAGCAAATTGTCCCTTAAAGATTTATTTTATTTAATTTTATTTTAATTTAATTTTATTTTATTTTATTTTATTTTATTTTATTTTATTTTATTTTATTTTATTTTATTTTATTTTATTTTTTAAAATTTCATTTTATTCCATTTTTCCCTTCTTCCCGAGCACTCACAGCTTGGTTTCCATCATGAAACACAAGATCAATAGCCATTATAAATTCTTCTCCTGCCTTGGGAAAATATTATTATTAGCACTTTAAACACCTCATCATTCTCCTAATCATCCTGCCCTTTGTATCAATAACGTTTTTGTGTCAGACAGGTCGCAAAGTTAATTATTGTGATTTTCTTTCTCGTTCTAAACGTGCTGTGTCTTAATTCCAGTGCGATCACTGGAGTGACTGTTTGACCTTGTTTCACCTGTTCTCATAAATGCTTGTGTGTGTCATGTCCGTTCCTTGAAACGTTTCATCTGTACATGAAATCCTGAGGATTCTTCTCATTCCTTTCTTAAAGGGACTTTTAATATTTTCCTTGGGGTTTTTTTTCTCTTTTAGTCCCTTTTACATCTCTAATTTTTGAATGCAGTTATGCTTGGTGCCAAAGGCGAAAATAAATCAGCAGCACACCTAAATTACTAAAAGTTATTAGTAATAATTGTTTTAGCCCTTTCTAAGGCATTCTGTGCAGAATGCTCATCTCAGTTGCATCTCGAGCACCTTGGGCTGCGGAGCAGATGCTTCCTATTGATGTGATTTTTCTTCTTTTATGTGGAAAGAAAACAATCCAATTGAAACCCTCTTCTCCTTCAGCCTCCTGAAGGCCAGGGGCTATTTGGTGAATTTAACTTCACTTACATCAAATGAAACAAATCTATTCCGACCCTTGAGGAAGTCTCATGTTTTAGATCATAGGTCGCTTCTAAATATAGGGATGGGAAATTAATGTCTCCCTGGACGGATGATCCTGTAGCTGTCTCCTGCAAGGGTTTTCAGAGTTTTCCTTTGAACTGAGTGGCCTGGTCATTTCTGAAGAGGCTGAAATTTGAGTGGATAAAGTGTTCATAAATATATATTTTTACATATATATATATTTATGGTTTTTTATATATGCGTGTGTGCACACAATTAGTTAAATTACTCTGTATGTGTGGTTTTGCACAGAATTGTTTAACCATCGTGGCAGTTCATGGGAAATAAAATCATTTATATATATCTATGTATCTGTCTATATATCTGTATCTTTATTTTTGTTTCACAGCCAGTTTGTGCAACAGGCAGTAGCTTTAGCCATGGGCTTTTGAATCTGATACTACATTTACCTTCCCTGAAAATAATCAGAGTACAGCAACATCTGGTGTGGCTGAAAGGGAAACAAACCCAAGTGAAGCAGCTCAATGGGGAGCATATAAAATGTTTCGATTTGTTCCTGAGCTATGAACTTTGAAATTTGACATTACACACCTGTAATGTGTTTGCATGAGTGTGCGCACACAAGTGCATTTATACCTTCTGTTTGTAAATAAATATGTATTTAAATTGTTTTTTTGCCTTGTTTGGGCACATCAGAAGTGCTGGAAAGTTGATATAATAATGTTTATTTCTTCCTAATATTTAACAATTAGGTCTTACCTGAGAGGTGGTTCAGATTCCTTCTATTTTAGGATATTGTTTCATTTGGGTGCTCCTCTCTGAGGGACATCATCATCGTGTCTGTGGCTCTGGCACTCTCTGTGGCAGATGTTATGACTCAGAGCAGACAAGAAGATTCAGATTTATATTTTCTTCTTCTTTTTTTTTTCCCATAAGTGACTTTCCCTCCCAGGTATGTTTTGACAGGGAGGATATAATTCCAAATTAAATGTGAATGTGGAGGCTTTCCAAAGCTCCAAATTGCAGAGATTTCTCAGCATGGCTCAAGGAGAAATAAAACTCTCCATGCTGATAGGCTGCTGTGATGGGAGGGGGCAGCTCTGGTACTAAAGCCTCAGTTTTTGCCTCGGTACAAATTCGGACACAAGAGAGGCCCTGTCCATCACTGAGCTGCTTTCACTTCACTCCTTTAACAACCCTTTCCCTTCTGGAAACCTCAGAAAGGCCAACAGGGTACAGGTGGATTTTCCCTTCTACCTCCCGATGGTGGCTGGTGGATTTACGTCTTATTTATCAGGTGAATCTCTAGCATCAGTGAGCACAGGTGTTTTTAAGAGGAAAAACTTGGTGTCAAAGCAGGCATTCCAGAGGGCCAGGAAGGGCTTTTTGTCCGTGCCAAGGTGTTTGCTCTCGTTTTGGATGGGGAGAGGTGCAGTGAGGATCCAATGTCCCTCTTCCTTGTGGTGGTGGCTTTTTTCACGTATTTCAGGAAATTGGTGTCTGTGATGTGTATGCCTTTTGAAGTAAAAAACCACTCCAGAACTGAAACGTGTGAAAGGATGACCCAAGTTTAGGAGCAGAACTTTCTTCCTGATGAAACAAAGCACGGAGAAGCCTCCGTGTTTCTTGCCTAAATCTCCCGATTTCTGTCCCAGCCCTAACAAGGCGGGGTTTGCACTGTCCGCTCCTCTTTGTGTGGGTTCTGCCTGACTGAGGACATGACGTCGTCTCACAGTTTGCTTCTCCTTTTCCCACCTTTATTCTCTTTCTCACCTTTTGTTCCAGCGTTTGACCTGTGTTTCATCTGCCTCTCTGCTCCTGTCCCCAGCACTGCTGGGTCTCAGGGCAGGTGTGCTCAGCACAGGGGGTGGTCCTGCAGCCCCAGGAACTTTCCCAACGGGGATGTTTTGGGGTTAGCGGGGTTTGATGCTGATCAAGGACTGTTTTCATCAGGGTTCTGTTAATTCACACATCTCTTGGAAACCATGGAATTGCAGAAATGCGTGTGCAGGCAGGGTCTGTCCCTCTGCACCAAGATCTGGAGCACCTTTTGTGAGACGTGGCCATGAGTTCCAGGAGGTGTTTCCTTCGGTGCTGAGGATCCAGCCTGGGAAAGGAGTGAGAGCCAACTCGGAGAGCTTTAACCCGTAATAAGTCTGATGTCCTCGGGGAGAAGGGAGATTAAAGAGCCCAAATTCTCCGGGAGATTGTCACTTGGCTAATGATGATCGTAGCCTATGGCAGTCGGGGATGATAGGGCTGATACTTAGCAGGGGTTGTGAACCAATTAGTCTGCTCGGCAAAATACTTGGTCCATTGGGTGCAAATGTTAGGAATATTTATAGGGCTGGCTCCGCAGTCAGCTAATCAAAACTGGGGAAAGCTGCTTAAGAGGCTGTCCCAGGCTCTACAGAGGCCCTGAGATTACACAGCTGACAGATAAACAAATGTTTGCCCATGTAAATATTAGGACTCAAAGGCTGCATTTGAACTCTTTCTCAGTTTCCTGGTGTTGTGTAACCAATTAGGGGTGATCAGAACACGCTGGAGTGCGCTTCCCTGTGGCTGTGATGGTGGCTGTCCGTGGGCAATCTCCTGTTGGCTTTCCCCAGCTTGACTTTTGGGGTGTCCCATGGTCCAGGTGGGGTGGGGACCCATCAGCTGGCCCAGATAAAACAGCAGCAGCACAATAAGAATTCGGCATTTACTGACATGGTTTGCATTCATTAACTGCCTAATGCTTAAGCTCTGGGTGTTCCTATTAGCTCCTTAACCCATGGACTCTTGAACCTGCTGATTTTCTCAAACGTGGCACTCTTGGACATAAACATTGGCCTCACAGTAAGCGCTGTCCAGCACCTTCTGCTGCTGAAGCAGAGGCTTGGTCCTTGCATGAAGCTTAATAGTAGAGCTGGAGAGGAAATGCGCTAATTCACCTTAATTTAAGGCTAGCTTAAATGTTTCCAAGGGTTTCTCTGTTGGCTTGTTTATTTATTTGCACTTCATTTCAGATTTTCAGGGTTTTTCCTCTCTGATCTCAGGCCTCACTTGCAGAAACACTTCTGTAAAACACACAAGAGTAAGAAAAATCCACAGGCTTCCCTGGAAAAGCTTTTTGAAAGCTGAGAGTATTGATTGCTCAGATTGAAGGCATAAATGTGGTTATACATGTTTTCACAGGGAATCTGCAAACAGAAGAACAGCTTCCAACCCTACTGCTAAGCTCCTCATCAGAATATTCTGCCTTGCTGTTTTCCAGCTGTTATTTTACAGCAAGTGATCATTTTGAAATACAACCATTTTGGGTTTGGTTATCCCCAGTTTATTTGAAAAATCACATGTTAAACTGGGGCATTTATTGCACTTGGCAAGCTCTACACCAGGTCTTTACTTAAAGAAAAATAAAATTTTAATAAAAGCCAGGTTGCAGATTGTTCTGGCGAGCACGATGTGATTTTATTCTTTTATTATTCTTATGGTTTTTTTACACCCCCCTGTGTGTAAAAGCTTTCTTTATGCTGCCGCTATTCCGGCTGTAAGTTGTAGGTGCTAAAAAGCTGGAAGCAGAGAAATTCTCCAGCCTTTTCTCAACATTCTGTGAGCAGACTGTCTTTCCTATGTAAACTATTTTAAACAAGGTCACAGTTCCATAAACTTCTTGCACCCGCAGGCTGTTCTGCAAGATTGTTATGGCTTTGACTTTGAAAATACTTTGGAATAGGTATCTCAAGACTTGGCCAATCCTCTCAAGGGGTGGATGGCCGAGGAACCAATTACCTATTGCCACTCAACACACTTTTGTGATCTATCCTATAGAGTAGTCAGAAAATTATTAAAGAAAAGCTTCGGCTTCCACTTGTTCATGAGCCTGGACTCTGTGGCGTTTTCTTTGTGTGCCTCGGACGTAACAGCGACAGTAAGTGGCTTTAAGTGCAGTGGGGTTTAATATACAGATGTTCTTTCTGATGGGTCCTGTATGTTGAAAATGACATAATGTCTTTTTTGAGCCTGAAGAGCCCCATTCTCAGTGGTCCTGGTAATTGTGTTAATAGTGCTCTTTATTTGGGGGTTTTCTTCTTTTGTGCTTTCCTTTTGTTCACGTGTGTATCAGAGATGCAACACACTGGCAGTTAAATGGGGTAAAAATGGTCTTTGGGAGAGGACGGTCCAAGTCCATGGAGACTCTCCGGGGATCTCATTAAAGCATTCTTCTCTAATCCAGTGTACTGCAGTATCAGCCCTCAGAATCCCCACGGTGTGGCTTCCTGATAGGTTGGTTTACACAGAATTAATTGTCTAATATTGCAAACCACCAGTACAGTGCACATTGATTTTTATTTATTTATTTATTTATTTAGCTGTCCGTTTTTAATCTGGGGTGTTGCTCTTGTGGATTCTGCTTTGTATTTTGAGTTAGTTTTTACAACCCGTCTTTCTTTACACCAGTTTGTCATGATCACATAGGAATCATTATTTGTTTTTATCAAAAATCTTCTTTTTGTCCTTCCAATATATAGGAATTGCTGGTAATTTAAGAAAAAATTTTCTGCATTAAAAAAAAAACCAAAAAGCAAATATAAGGAGGTGTCAGAAAAGCAAATTCAGATTGTATAAGGCTTCAGTGGTTTAGATGTTCCAGAGACCAATCCTTAGTGAGGAGCATGGATTTCCCTTGTCGTCAGAGGTCACCTGGCTGCTTTGGTAGTACTGGAATAGCTCAGGGAAAATGAGCCTTGCCCAGAACAAAGAACCAGCAAGTGGAAATCAGCTGGTACAGAAGCACAAAAAATATATATTTGAGTAAAATCTCATGGGCTGGGCCGCGAATTTGGCTTGAACAGGTTTTTTTAATTTATTTGGAGGATCTGTTTTAAGATTCTTGAAATGTAACTTGCACACAGAGGATTTCTCCATTAGAACCAGAGAATTGTTTAGGTTGAAAAAGACCTTTAAGATCATTGAGTTCCAAAGGCTACTACGTGTAGGTTTTAGCCACATGGGGAAGATGGATTTACTCACAATATCCCTCAGCTTGCTTTGGGCAGGGGGGCTGCTAAAAACCTGCTGCTCCCAAGCACCTGCTACAAACTGCTCACAGCTTGGCTCCTCATTCTGCTGCCCTCAGGAGACAGATCTGCTTCCCTTCCCTTCCCTTCCCTTCCCTTCCCTTCCCTTCCCTTCCCTTCCCTTCCCTTC
>VZTI01000538.1:1489600-1561859 GCA_013397865.1 Struthidea cinerea | reverse complement strand
AGGAATCCCTTCCCTTCCCTTCCCTTCCCTTCCCTTCCCTTCCCTTCCCGGGAAAAGTTGATGGACTTGTGCTGCTGCCCCAGCCCTGCAGCCCGCTGAGAGCTGTGCCCTGAGGAACAGCTTTGCTCCACAGAGCTCATCACCAAATACAAAAACCTCTGTGGGACTGGACCTGTTCGCTGGCATCGGTGTTGGCTGCAGGAATTGGTGGCTTCGTCCTCAGGGCTGTAACCTGGAGAAGTTAGTGCCTAAATCCCAGCCTGGTTTTGGGAGGGACCTTAAAGCTCATCCAGTGCCACCCCTGCCATGGCAGGGACACCTTCCACTGTCCCAGGTTGCTCCAAGCCCTGTTCAGCCTGGCCTTGGGCACTGCCAGGGGTCCAGGGGCAGCCACAGCTTCTCTGGGCACCCTGTGCCAGGGCCTCAGCACCCTCTGAGTAAAGAATTTTTCCTAATACCCAACCTAAACCTGCCCTCCTTCAATCTGAGGCCATTCGTCTTTGTCCTGTCACTCTATGCTCTCAAAAATAGTCGGTCTCTCTCCAGCTTTCTTTCCAGCTGGGAGTTCAGGCAAAGGGAATGGGAGTGAGAAGATGTGAAAGTGAGACACTTTGGTTTATGTAAGCGAGGGGGATTAAGGCAGTAGGACGAGGTGAGAGAAAGGACAAGTCACAATAGCTTATTTGGAAGGGAAAAAAACCCAAACAAAGCTGCAAAATTATCATCAAAGCTTGCTGTGATTCAGAAAATGTGTTAATCAACGCTCAGATTTTATCTTCCGTTCCTCATTTACATACACAAGACATTTTCCAGTGAAAACTACAACTTTTTGTGTAAGAAGGGAGCATTTTGGGCAATGTTTATGTTCTTTATGTTCCTCCTTTGCCAGCACGTCTAGGAGGGTGAATAAAAAAGAAGTCAGGGAAAGTTTGCTTTTGCCATCTCATTTATTGTCCTTTTAGCTCTTACTTCTATTAAAGAAGTTCAGGAGCAGTGAACGCTGGGAATTTATATTGCCACAGCTCTTCCAAACTCCTTTTGCAACGGGGATTGTATCTCCCTGTTAGACACTGGATCTAAAAAGTCAAAAAGGCAAATGGGATTTCTCCATCACCCCCAAAGTTCCCAGGAACCGCACACTGGGCTTGAGCAGACCTGAAGCTGTTCCCTGTTAGGAGGCAGCTGAAATGGGAGCGTGGCACGGTCCTGTCTGGCCCTGTGACAGGGATGTGACAGCGAGCAGAGCCCCCGAGGGCTGTGTCCCGTCCTGGCCCTGCTGGTAATGGGCGCGATCTCCTCCTGTCAGTTGTTATCTCGGGCTGTTGACATCATACACTAAGTAACACTTAGGCAGGTCTCTTCCCATGAAAAGATGAATTCCCGACACAATTGAAATCACCGGGGCCTTTGTCACCGACTTCAGTGAGCCTCAGCTCCCAGCTCGTGGCTCCATGGGAGGAAGGATAAATTGCTGCCGAAAACGCGACTGTCTGTGCCGTGCAGGGGGAAAGGATAATTAGCAGTCAGTCATGGAGCTGCCGTCGTGGTTGTCTGATGAATAATAGAACTGAGTACAAGTGAAACGTTGCCTTCCAAGTGGGTAAAGTGATTTTAGCAGATTAACATGAGTGTAGGCAGCCAAGAAATATGGCATGAAAACCAAGTGTGAGAGGAGTTCTAGACAGAAGACATCGGCTTTTCCGTCTGTCTGCCGTCCAAAACATGCTGCGGATTTTTGTGTCAACACTGCACCAGGAAGTTGTTGGGGATCAAGAAGACAAAGTATTGTGTGACTAGTATTTGTTTCCTTTTTATTTTGTGGACTTGGGTTGATGTTCTTAGAGGAGCATAAGGGAGATTTCAATGAAATCTCTTCTCCTTTTTTACTTCTTGTCAAAAATACCTTTGGAACTTGTTGGATGGTTGGAGTTCCTTTGTGAGGTGTTCAAGATCAGCTTGGATGGGGTTCGGAGCAACCTGGTCTAGTGGAAGGTGTCCCTGCCCATGGCAGGGGCTTGGAACGAGATGAACTTTAGGGTCCCTTCATACCCAAACCATTCTGTGATGGCACAAGGATGATGGACCATGTTTTATTGGAAACCCTGGCTTGGCAGCTCGGACTCCTGACAGAAAGATGGTGAGACCAGCTGGTGCAGTGAACTTGTGGGACAAAGACAGGTGCTGGATTTGCAGATCTGTTGAGCAAAGCAAGCAACAATTAAAGCAGAAGAAAGGCAGCCCGGTGTAGTTTTAATCATTAGTCTCAGTTTGTCGTTGGCCTTGACGCTGCGTGAAGCTTTGTGAGAGCATAAAGGCAGCTCTGTAATGCCGAGCCTTTTACCCAGCCCTGTTTGTGTATTGTGATTGGCAAAGCCATTGACTTCATATTCTTTCATGTTCTTTCTGTTGCCTCCTGTTTTGATGTTATCCTGCAGTCATCTTAGCTGCGTATTAAACAAGAGACTACTTCAATATAAAATGATCAAAGGGCTGAGGGAACACAGGGCCATAAAGAATATATGGAGAGCTGGGGGAGAATGGTGAGTTGAATTTACAGGCTTTTTCAAGCTGCTTAATTCCTGCTTAGATTTCTGGTGTCACCAATCAGCAACAGTGCCTTTCTTTAAATCTTTCACTAAGGATTGACTGGCAGAATCGCTGTTTTACATGGGGCTTAAAGAGTAAAAGGCCACCCTGAAGGTCAAACCCTAGGAGATTTCCTCTAAGAGCTCATTGATTCTCCTAGATTTTTGACTTGGAGAGAGACCACTCCTTCCTAGATCTGCAGCTTGGATACAAGTGCCTCAGTATGTGCCAGCACAGAAGGCAGGAGCCAAAGTGTAAGGGGAGGAAAAAAATTAGAGAGAGAAATGCTGTGGGGCAGACAGACAATGATCTCAGCCTTGTATCATTCAAACTGGTGACATTATTAGCTACTGGTCCATGAAAAAGAGGGAAGTATTATTTTATCTGTCTCAGAAATGGATTATGTTAACAATGAAATTGGGCAGAATAAAGATTTATGGCCCCATCCTCAGCCTGAGTAAACAGGCAGGGGAGCTGAGTGTGTGGGGATGGAAAATCTGGGATGTGAATGCTGGGGATCTGGTTTTCTTCACATATAGACATGAATTCAAGGGTGCTGTGACTGCACAGGCAAGTAACTGTCTCTTTTTTGCACAAAAAAAATTAAGATGAGCATGTTTTGCCTCTCTAACCTCATTAAAGTGTTGGCTTTGTGAGCTGCCCGGTGCCGTGGTAGTGATTAACAAAAGCCTACCCCATAAGCAAACTCTGTGTTTGTGCTATTACCTACTCCTGTGATATTTCAATCTGATTCATTAGAGAAATTAGCATTTTTATGGACTAATTAGGGGAAAATGTTGCTCGTACTCTTCCTGATATACGGAGATTTTTCTCTCAACAAAGCCGCACAAAAGTGAAACATGATTCCCCCCTCCGCAAAAAAAAGAAGAAAAGCAAAATGATTACTCAGATTAACAAAGAATATTGGGGAAATTTGAATTTAAAACCAAGAATTAAGAGAAGGTTAGACTGCTGCACTGCTGGCAGTTTGTCCAGTCTTTTTGAATTCGAAATTCCAGCTCTCTTTCAGCTATTTTGGTTCTTGAGGCATAAAAATATTTTAAAAGCTGTCAGTCAGACACTGTATTTTTTGTGACAGTTGCAAAATGCGCAGTAATGAGAATGAATAGGGATGAGTGCATTATTCAGCAGCTATAAATACCAATTGATTTCCACTGTAAGTTTATATATTTCAGTCAACATGCATTTTTAGCTGTATTTTTTTTCTTCTCTTTAAAACCAGTCTCAGGTTTTATTAGACCGTAGCTAACGATCACTCAAACATGTCTTGGTTTCCCTCGTGTTACGCTAATGAACCACTTGCTTTTGAAGTTTAATTCTAAATCTGCCCGTGTGTCACTTGCTGCTGCTCACGTTCTCCCTTCGCCAGGAGGGTAAAAATGGGTGTCTGGGACTAAACATCTGAGGTCGGCTCTTTGCAGGGGAAGTGGTTTTTTTTTCTTTTCTGAGAGGGTGGAATAGCATTATTTTAATCAATGCAGGCATCTCCTGTTTTGATCGTTATGTTTTGATAATGATCCTGCCTTGCAGAGGCTCGGAGCAGCGATCCCCTCATTTTGGGCTTCTGTGGAGAAGGCAAAAATCTCCCATCTTGCACAGAGGGGAGAAGTTCAATTAGGCCTTCTGGTGCCAGGGGAGGTTGATCAGGCTTTAATTGGCTCTGGCTGACTGGCTTTTAGGCCATGCTAGTCCTCACCTGCAGTTGGATACTTCTCAAATATGTATGGAATTTTGTATTGCGTTTGAGAGTGTCGCACAAAGTCAGAATAATTATTTAAAATGCTACTTTGCCGTGAATGCAGCACTCTGATAAGCACGAGTGAAGGAGAAACCATGAACATTGTGGAGGAATATAAGTTGGAAGGGACCTTTGGAGATCCTCCTGCTGAATGTAGGCTTGACTTTGAACTTAAATCAGGTTGCTCAGGGCTTTGTTGGGTTGAAAACAGGAATTAGGCTTCTCTCCTCATGCTGGACAAACACAGTTGTCCCAGCTCTTCTCCTGAGTTGAGTGCTGTAGCCCCCTCATCACCCTGATCCGTTCTGCCTAATTTTTTCCTGTTTGTCAGTGTTTTGTAACAGGGAACCCAAAACTGGACACTCTGTTCCAGATGCAGCCTCACAAGTGCTGAATAAGGAGGAAGAACTGCTTCCCCTGACCTGCTGGCTCTGCTCCTGCAAATGGAATCCGGCACGACGGTGGCATTTGTCACCATCGCTGCCAGCTCCCGTTCGGCTCCCAGGCTGTGTTCCCCGGAGCTGCTTTCTGCGCTGTGGGTTTCAGTTTGCAGAGCTGCCTGTCTGGTTTGTTGGAATGCTGGAAGGTTTCTGTCAGCTGCCTTCTCCTGCCAGCTGAGCTGCCCCTGAACTGCAGCCCCACTCTCCGTTGCTGGTGTCATCTGGAAACTTGCTGCTCTCGTTGTCCAAGTTGTTAATCGCGATATTAAGTGGTTAAACAGATTGTCGCGAGGGAGATTTGCTCCACAGCCTTTGGGATTGAGGTGAGAGTCACCAAGAATATGGATGTGGGTGTGTGTTGCTCCTTCCTGCCTGTCTGGAGGATAGACATGGAAGTTACCTTTTCCAGTCACCAGAAGGGTCCACCAGTTGCCACAACATTTCCAGGACACAAAAAGCGGCCTCAGGATGAGGTCAGTGTGTCTCCTGCACGCTCACAGACCTCTCTAGGGTGTCTTCCTCTACTCTAGATCAGACTTCCCTACCCCACACAAAGACCTCAGGACCACGGAGCTGGGCAGCCTGAGAGGAGGCCTTGGCAGTAAAGACTGAGGCAAAACCTTCACAGAGTGCCTCATCCCTCCCTTGTACCCTCTGCCAGTAGTTTTTGGTGGCATATTCAGGAGTGACCCATATTTTCCTGGTTGTTTCCTGCAGCTCTACCTGTGGGTGAACCTTTCTAACTGTCCACAGCGTCCCTTGCCACCTTCAGCTCCACCTGGGATTTGATTTGCCTTTGCTAATTTTTTCCCTGCAGTTTAAACCAGGCTTCCATAGTTCTCCTGGACAGTCCCCACTTCCACCTTCTGTTCACTTTCTTTCTGTGCTGGAGCTCGGTCAGGGATTCCATGCCCAGCCAAGTCAGGCTTCTGCCACGTCTGCTCCACTCCCCACTCATCGGGGTGGGTTGTTCTTGTACTTTGCGGAGGTTTTCCATGAAGATCACGGAGTTTTCCTGCGCCCTTCTGCCCCCCAGGGCAGTCAGCCATGGCCTTACACCTCCCATCTCCCTGAGCAAGCCAAACTGCTCCCCGGAATTTCAGTATTGTCAGGAAATCTCAGTCGCTATTTGCAGATACCAGGGTGCCTAAAGTCCCCCAGGATGCCCAGGTCCTTTGTGAAAGTTGACTCAAGCTTTATTCACCTCCAGTTCTTAACTGGGTGGTGGGCAGCAAACCTCCCGAGCAGCATTCTCCTTGTTGGCCTCTCTCGTTATCACCCCCAAACATTAGCTCCCAACAAACCTATTTCACAGCATAAAATTCCTGAGAAATAATTCTGAAACTCATTAATCTCTTCAGAGGAAAATTCTGTTGTCTTGGCATTGTTTAAAACACCTTTTAATCGTACAGAACTCCGGAAACATGTATTTAAATTTTATTAAATTGTATTAAATTGTATTAAATCCTATTGGACTCCAAATACTTGGAGTACCATAATAAATGAAGCATCTTCTTGATGAGCTTTCTTGCTGAGGGATTGCTGGTGTGAAGTCTTTGTGCATGGGCAGAAGGCGTTAATAGCACACTTCAGGTCTGGAGTGCCAGTGTAAAGCACTCGTTGAATTGATGACTTTTTCCAGTTGCGCTTTCCTCCTCGTGCTTTCAGCAGTTCAGAAGTTGCGATGCTCAAATTGCCCATCTTGACCTCAGTTGTCTCCTGCGTTAATAAAATGCCCTGTGCTGCTACTCAGGCCATTAGCTGGGACTTGGAAGTTTTATTTCTGGCTCTGCAATTATCCCCCTGCTGTAATTTCCTAATCTGAATTGGGGATGAATAACAAAGCTCTCCTTCTTCGCAGAAGGCTCGGAGATTTGATGATGAAAAATGCTATATAAGGGTTCAGTGCTGTTATGTGAACAAATACCACTTTGTTTGCATGGCTTGACCATCTTAACAAGCAAGCAGAGAGTTGATGACCAAATCAAGATAAGAATTGAACAAATGAGGCATAATGAGCAACTTCAGATGATTGACTTTTTTCCTTCTGCTTGAAAGTCATTCACTTTTATAAGTCTGTAGAGGATTTTTTAGCCTGTAAATCATTTGCCAGTTGGGTGTCAAAATCTTCTAGTTCGTGGCTTGCTTATCATTTCAGATGCCAAGTAAGTTACTTATTAGTTTGTATGATCATTAGCAATCTCAGCATAGAATCACATATTATAAGGTTAAGTTTCCAATTTTAATGTTGGACAATTTTCAAGTGCATTTTAAGGGCATTTCCAGGAAGAAAAAAAAAGTGAAAATTACAGTTCAAGAGTGAACTATCTTTATAACAGGAAAAAATTGTCCTTCATTAAAACTATGCTGTAAATCTGTTATGAAAAGGGCAGCAGAAAACTGATAATTTAAAAAACATTTTCAAACCTCTTTGTCTGTTATTTGCACTCAGTGCCATGGGTTAGGTCCTGCCGATCTACCAGAGTTCATGCTCGTGACAGCTTGCATGGGATTGACTTCTGGCTTGTAGAGTGGAAAAAAACATCCTCAGTTCAATTTGCATAAAATTTTTAACCAGGAAACATTAGGAAATGGTTTGTCAGGTGGGGTAAATAAATTTAACTTCAAAAACTTGCAGTGATTCATTTGAGTTGAATACTATTTACCTTCAAACCACGAGAAGGTTTAGATGGGATATTGGGAAGAAATCCTTCCCTGTGAGGGTGGGCAGGCCCTGGCACAGGGTGCCCAGAGCAGCTGTGGCTGCCCCTGGATCCCTGGCAGTGTCCAAGGCCAGGCTGGACATTGGGGCTTGGAGCAGCCTGGGACAGTGGAAGGTGTCCCTGCCCATGGCAGGGGGTGGCACTGGATGGGCTTTAAGGTCCCTTCCAACCCAAACCATTTGAGGATTCTGTTTCTCTATGCTGAGAGTTGCTCCAGAGTGCCTGAGAGCGACCTTGTGGTTGGGTGTGAGTAGCTGAAAACTAATTTATATCTTAAAAAACACAGTGCGAAGTTTTCTGGCTGTCTTCATCCCTGAAACCCCGATACTGTGATGGGAATCCATGGATCTCCTGGAAAATGGTGGATATTTCTCAGCTGGTGTGCAAACGCTCAGGAGGCTGCCTTGCCACTCGGAGAAATCCTTTTGGCAGCCGCTCGGTTTGCACATCCTGCGGGGTGAGGAGCTCAGAGCGGGGCTGTAACGCAGGTCTGAGTGTAGGAGGTTGTTACAACCAGTGCAAGTGCTGCCTGTACCTCGGGGACATTAAATGCAGAATCATTTTAACTAACAGGCAGGTACTGAGTGTGTCAAATTTTACCCCAAGGTGCTCACGGGCTCCTGCGTGGTGTCGGTTTTGCTCGCTGACTTTTATGGACTATCAGGATTTATTGACCCAGCAGGGGAATATTGACCGAGGTGATTCTGCCCCAGTCCCAGGTTCCCTTAAGGGACAATAAGAACACCTGGTGAGCACTGTAAATTTAAACTCAACTCGTGCGTGCCATGGCACGAGGTTTAACTGCTGAACACTCGCTGATGGCGGGGCAGGGCTGAACATGAAACCTTGGTGATTCTGCACAGACCTTGACATTTTCTTTAGGGGAAAAATGGCTCTGCTGTCCCTGGGTAATGACGAGGCTCAGACAGAGCGTGTGCAGCAATGAGCCTTTGCTTGGGTGTTGGAGCCAAGGTGATTTTCTCCTGGTAACCATCCTGACAGCTTTTAATGCCCCACATCCGTGTTATTAAGTTCACCACCTGAATTATGTACTGGCAAAGAGCTATAACATTTCCTATGCCTGAGTAATCGAGGGCCCAAATCTGGCCCAATGGACTTGATTTACAAAAACGTGTTCACGGCTGCCTTCTTTTATTGGTGCAGTAAATCACAGGAATTGTCAGCCAACATCATGTGATGGGCCCAGACAGCTGTGATTAGTATTGCAAGGCTCTCTTCGTATTCCGATAGCACTTCCAGTAATAAATAAGCAGATATTTGAGCAACTTGTAGCACTGTGCTTGGAGTAGTTGTGAGCCACCTTATTCTGTATGTGCCACAGAGTAGAAGCGTATTTGTATTAATTAATTTTTTCCTGGTGGGAAAAGTTGAAATACGGGCAAAGCACGTCTTCTAAACTAGACTTCTTAATTTTATTCCTGTAAAATTAATACCTCCTACTGTTGCTAAAAAGAAAATAATCACATTATTTAAGAAACAGAAAAATGCTTGTACTGACTTTTCTCAGCACACTGCATCTTTGCTGGGTTCTATTCAAAATGCACATGGGTCAAATTACAACGAAAATGTTTGTTTCTTTATGAAAGAGTTCCCTTTCTCTCTTGCTGTTCTTTTTCTCAACCCATATTAATTTTATGTACTTGGTATTAGTCAGGAGACATCACTGTAAATACTCCCCTTAGCACATCTGCCCTTCTGTGGAATCCGTAAGCTGTAAGGACCTTGACCTTTTCCTGGGAAAGTTTATCCACTTCATCCCGTGCTATTTTCCAAGCTGGTTAATGCATCTTTTTATTGCTTGACAAAACCTCCTCCTTTAAAACGCTCCAGCTGTTAATATGCACAAGTGCAGCTCATGCCTCACTGCCGGTGGTGCTGGAGCCGATGGGGACAATGCCCAGCCCTGGGTGCCGGGATTTGGGTCCTTTCATCCCTTTGCCACCCACACGTCCCTGAAATAGGATCAGCCTTCATGGTCTGCACTGAGGGCAGGGTCAAGGCAGGTTTGATGTGCAGAGCACAGTGCTGTGGTGTAGGTGCTAAAAAGCCGGAAGCAGAGAAATTCTTCAGCCTTTTCTCAATATTCTGTGAGCAGACTGTCTTTCCTATGTAAACTATTTTAAACAAGGTCACAGTTCCATAAACTTCTTGCACCCACAGGCTGCTTTGCAAGATTGTTATGGCTTCGACTTTGAAAATATTTTGGAATAGGTATCTTAGGACTTGGCCAATCCTCTCAAGGGGTGGATGGCCGAGGAACCAATTACCTATTGCCATTCAACACACTTTTTGCGATCTATCCTATAGAGTAGTCAGAAAATTATTAAAGAAAAGCTTCGGCTTCCACTTGTTCATGAGCCTGGACTCTGTGGCGTTTTCTCTATGCGCCTCGGATGTGACAGCGACACTGTGGGAGCAGGTTGGCTTCAGGAGCAGCCAGAGCAGTGCCAGAGCTCCATCCTGGCCAGCATTCCCCTCCTTTGATACCATTCTTCTTTCTCAAGTCCTCCGGGACAAATCTGTGAATGATCTTCCTTCCTCTGCAGCAGCCACAATTCAAACACCATTTAAATATTTATTTGTCCTTTCCAGAACATTATCTGAACCCGACTCGCAGGTTTTTGCTTCCTCCATGTGTGTATCTGTGAGGGAGCAATTCATGGATGGGATGTGAAGGTCACATTGCGGCAGGGACCGCTCATCCCTGCTTGTCTGTCCATCCTCTGCCATTGGGACATGCGGGGGCCCGGGAAGCTGCTGGTGCCATCTGTGCCATGGCCAGAGGCAGCGGGTGATGCCAGCCCTGCTCCTGGCCCTGCTCAGACACCGAGCAGCCCCAGCTGGGCGCAGGGATCAGGGATGTCTCAAAGCCATCTCCCCTCCCTGTGCCACACAGAGCTCGCTGCGAGGCAGGGTCGGAGGCAGGAGTGCCCAGGTGAGTGCAGGGAAACGTGACCTGCATTCCCTCCCCCAGAAATCCGTCAGCTCCCTCTGACCTGTCAGGAAATTGAAAGACAGACTGGCTGTACTTGTGGAACATCAGAACAATGAAGGACTGCCTTTGCAGCTCAGGAAGCAGCACTGGGAAGCCAGACATGCAGTCCCACAGAGGAAAAGATTAGATTTTAATTTCTCAGCTTTAAAAATCCCAACAGATTTACCATAGCAGGGCGCCTAACTTTGATTCAGGCCACGCGGTTTCTAGGACAGTCACAAATCCCAGTTTGGAAGGGCGCAGGTTTCCCCCTTGTAGTACTCAAGGCATGAAAAACCAACAACAGGCTGAGTTTTAGCATAGACTGGAGATAGGTTTTCTCATTAAGACAGACCTGGTTTCAGTTATTCTGCTGTGAAATAAGCCCTGTGGTTCGTATTTAAACTTCAGGAACTTGCTGCAGCCAGAGAGCCCTCAGCAAGGGCGCCCAGAGCTGGCTGGGCCTGGTTTTTCCACAGGAGGAATGAGGGTGCTTTCCTTCCCTTCCAGCAGCATCACCCCAGGTGGGAACACCTGGAGCAGAGGCCTCTGAGTCTTAGTTTTTCCTTCGTGTTACAGAGGAGTCTTGGGCAAAATACTGGATAGCCTTCCCTGGGGAACTGCAGAGTCACTGCAGGGAGTGTTGGATTTGAGGTGGAGGAGGATTGTGGGGATTCATGGAGTTCTTTAAGGAAGTCAGTGGAAGTTGTCCGTGAAAGGAGGGTTGGAATGAGATGGTTTTAAGGTCCCTTCCCACCCAAAGCATTCTGTGATTCCATGATTCTCTGACAGCCCCCAAAGCCTGGAGTGACCCCGGAGCAGGCTCTGAGCTGAGGCTGCAGTGGGTGCGCTTGGGCACCGAAATCAGCTCTGCCCCTGCTCTGCCTTTGTCGTGGGAAACATTTCCAGTGCTTTTGGGGAGCAGTGAATTCGTATTGTTTAAACTCAGCCTGGAGCCACAAGAACTGCTGTAAATCGGCTGGCTCTGATAAACCCAGTGCCACAAATCAAGTGACTAATACTTGTATCAATCTTGGGGTTTTTTTCCCCAAGTTTTCCTACACTTTTCACTGGAAATGTTTTCTGATATAAACCCTTTCCTTCAATCTGACAGCTTTTTTTTGCCCGTCCTCTGTCCATACAGTCCACTAATAACTTCAGCCCTACAGACCTTCTCTCCAGGAAATGCCATTAAGATTTTTCTTTTAGCAAAAGTGAGCAGCCCTTCAGAAATCCTTTATCAGGTCTGGTTTTTCCTGTTGTGGTTTGCCTCCTGCTCTTTTTCTTTTTTTTTTTTCCTGGATAGCTGTAATTTAAAGCTTACAAGATCGATAAGTCCAAGATGCACAGCATAAATGGGAGAAGCAGACAAACAACTGGTAAAGATAGGAGACAGCTGATGAAAATGAATTCAGCTATAAAGCATTTGAGTTACTGTTCTCTGCTGTGATTTCTGAGAGAGATTAAAAAATAGGAGGAGGGGGAGATACAAATCATCATTGCCTCCTCCCTCAGAATCTCGGACTGAAATAGTGTTGAATCTCTTCTTTTTTCTTCCCATGTCTCTAAATAAACAGGAGGGTTTTTTTATTTGGAGGAGAGCTTTTAATCAGTTACAGGAGAATTGGCTTAATATAGAGATAACTGGGAGCAGTGTAATGGCAGGAAGTCTGGACCTGATGTAATAAGAGCATTTTGTCTTGAACTCCCTGAATCCAGCCCTGTGCTAAACCGAAATGCTGACAATGGCCTCTGTTCCGCACTGGTTCATGGCAGAAGGATTTTTCCACTCTGCTTTGCAGCCCTGGTGATTCTTCATGGGGCTGGGCTGGGGACTGCTCTGTTTTCCAGCCCAGGCATGTCTTGCAAACCTTGGACCAGGCTGGCACAGCTCGGTTGGGCTGTGCCCAGCTGGCACAGGCTGTGGCTCAGGCAGTTTGTGTTTGGCATTACAAATTGCGGTCACATTGCTTCGGGGAGGTGCAGGCTCTCTGAAAGGCCGGGTGCAGTGCCAGCAGGAGAGCAAACATTGCTAGGCTAAAGCCTCAATAGAAGTCAAGGAGGATTAAGGTGCAGCTGAAGGTAGGATTGGGGTTCCTAAATCAGCGCAGGAGCTTTAGAAAATGTTTTCTGTTCACATCACAAACCATAATTTATCGACAGAGGGGTTGAAGTGTGTAATATATGTGCTAGTGAATTGTGTTTCAGTGAAACTGCAGACTTGTGTTGGTCAGGAGGTTCTTACAAATGTTCCCTGCGTGCCCATGGCCACAGAAACTCCCTGAAAGGCTAAAGATGTGTCCGCCAGTAAGCACTGACATTTGACATATTTGCATCCCTGTGTGCTGAAGTTGTCTCTGTTTACCCCAAAAGATCAGGGGCACTTTGCAGTGTGAATTTGAAACGCTCTGGGAAAGGAGGTACAGGTGCACGTGTGCACTCTGGAAGAAGGATCGGCTCTGTCCACGGGGAAATACGGCTGTCTGAAACTGGTGAGATGAGAGCAGATAAAGAGATTATCAAGTAGTGACAAGAAAGAAAATAGGTTAGCTGAATTCCTCTTTATCACTTCTTCTCCCTCAAGACGTCTCTCTGAATATCTTGTCATTCATACCGAGAGGCTGGAAAGAAAATCACTTTTAAAGGTGACCCACAGAGGTAAAACCAGACCAAAATGGTGCTTGAGTGCTTCTTTTGCTGTTGGGGGACACAGGGATTGGTCTGGTGTTTACACTGTGTGTGTTCTGTCATTTGGGAGAGCAGGAGAAGTGGGAGGAGAGCTCCAAAGTCTTTGCCTTGCTCCAGAACATGGTGGAGCATTCTGTGATGCAGCTGTGGGTGGGAATATCGAGGTCAACAGCAGAGGTGTGTCCTGTCCTTGCAGTAGAGAGGCCGATACAGAAATGCAGCTCTTGGTCAATGTGTTTAAAACAGGTGGAATGTATTGGAAAAAACAACCATTTAAGGGATCTGTTTCCTCTTGGATGCGCTTTTCTTCCATGAGCCTTTTTTTATTTCTTCTCCTTCAAAGGAAAGTAACTGTTGAAAATCACTTTGAGACGTGTTTCATGTTAGGAGAGCAATAATGTAGGTGGTGATTGATAAGATTTATTGTTTCTGGGTTTGTGTTACCTTGTGATTCCAAGGAAAGCTGAATGTTATCTGTTTGGTGCTATATAAACACTTAACAGACTTCAGAGAGCTTGTAATGTAGGCAGACAGGAAAGGCGAAGGAAGAGAGGGGGAATGTGCAGAAAAGTGCCTCGTTCCAAGCCACAAACCTGATTTAGAATGAGAATCAGATCTTCCCACTTCAGCCCGGTTTCTTTCTATTCCATGGGGTGTGTTCTTCTGTTATTCAAATATGGAGAAACCTCTCCTTTTCCAGGTGAATGAAGGGCAAGGAGAATGAGATCAGACAGAAACTCAGTATACAGGGGGAAAAAAATAAAACAAAGGAATTGTACTGATAAAGGTGCTGGTTTTAGATAAATTCAACATACGGCATGCCATTACTCAAATCACAGTTCTGTCTTTATTTCTAGATGCAGTAAAGTGGGGAGAAGGATTCAGATGTAAAACTACAAACTCACCATGCATTGATGAGGAAACAGCTGCATGTGCTGGTTAGAAACGCACGTTTTTCTTTTTAATTAAATATTTGTGGTTTGGATGTCGATGTTATTTGCCTCTATTTCTGAATCATCCCCGAAAAACTCACTGTAACCATTATGGACCCATTTGATACCATTTCAGCCTGGAAAAAGCTCTCTGTAGAAGCATAAACACGTGTGTGTGTGTGTGTGTGTGTATCTGTTTCTGCCTGTAGGTATGTTCTGGAATGATTCCATGGGATTTTAATTCCCTGGAGGATGTGGACATGCTTTCAGAGCCTGACAGCTCCGAGGTCAGATGGAGCTTGTTTGTCTTCTCTTTTTGCAGCTCAGGCAAATACTCATTTGTTATTGTGTGTGGAGCCGAGCCCTAAGCCCGGCTTTATCCTGTTGTAGCAACTAATTGGTGAGGAAATTGTGATTTTACATTTAAAAAAGCCCCTCAGTTCTGGAGAAAAAGGTGCTGTGACCACTCTACCCTGATTATTTCAAGGTCAGCATCCCATTCTGCTCCCCAGCAGCTGCTGGTGGCCATCAGGGCAGGGAGGGGCTGAATGGATTTCCTTGGATTTCCTAAAAGTTGGGCACGATGAAGAGAAATAGCGGAAGAGCAGGGCCTGAGGGGTGGCACTGCCAACAACTGTTCATCAGGGAAAAAAGGCTTTGGAGCCCTGCGGTTATTTATGGCCTGGACTTCTCCAGGACGTTTTGTTTCCAGGGGATTTTCGTGCCCGTGGACCCTTCCTGTAGTGAGATGTTCTTGGAGGAAATAATCACACTGGCAAGGGGTTTCTGTCTATTTACTTAATTATTTTTAAATCCTATTCAGGAAAAAAAAATAAACCCGCCTGTAGTTCTGTTTTCTTTCTGTTGTGGCTGGTGAAAAGGGAGTCTGGGCTACCAAGATGTGCATTTCCCATGAACTTTTACTAACAGGAGCTCTAAGGTGAAAGCTTTGCCTATAATGGGAATTATTTATACCAGAACTTCCTTTTGAGCTGCCATTTATGAGGATTTTGTGTTCTGCTCGCTGGCCTTGACTGCTGTAGAGAGCAGGTTTCTTATGTATCTGCTGCTGAATTTCATTTTGTGAACCTCTGTGATCTGTAAAAACCAGAATGATAAAGTTATTGACAAAATGGGGTTTGTCTGAAAAAAGTTTAAATTTTGTTAGTCTTTTTCTGAAATTCTTTTTTTATACCCAACTGATAAATGGATTTTTTTCCTTACAGTCAGTGATTGTTCCAAGTAGAAAATAATTTACTAATTTCTGATTAACCCCAGCTAATCAGACAGGCAGTGGCACCCAGCTGCTGTGTCAGCCCAGATCTCCATAAAATCTGGTTATATTTTCATTTATCTCATGGAGGGAGCAGCTCTGACCTGAAAAGCTGACTTCCGTGTCTGTTTGTGAGTTAGCCGATAAACTTCCCCTCTTTCAAGACCAGACAGCTGGAAAGGCCACCGTGGAAGGCTGGCTGGTGTTTGGGAATGAATGAAAAAGGAGAAAGATTTACTCTGCTTTTTTTGGGGAGACAATCTGTGTTGTTTCTTCCTTCACACCTCCAAAACCTTCTCCTACCTTTCATCCCCCAGACCTTCTCCTGAAAGATCTACTCTGCTTTTCCTGGAGGACAAATCTGTGTTGTTTCTTCCTCACACCTCCAAAACCTTCTCCTACCTTTCATCCCCCAGACCTTCTCCTGAAAGATCTACTCTGCTTTTTGGGGGGAGACAATCTGTGTTGTTTCTTCCTGCACACCTCCAAAACATTCTCCTACCTTTCATCCCCCAAACCTTCTCCTGTGTTCTCTGGGAGGGTCTCCTGTGGGCTGAGCTGCTCCGTTTCCAGGGAGAAACACTGGAAATGCAGGTCCAACATTCCAAGTGCAGGCTTGAGCAGCTTCCTGTATGGAACCACAGAATCACTTCGGTTGGAAAAGACCTTTAAGGCCATCAAATCCAACCACCCCTGCAGCGCTGCCAAGACCTGACACATTCCGTGCCTTAATTAATGTCTCCCCTGATGGGGGAGAGTTTTAGCGTCTTTGCCAGGAATTCAGGAGACGAACGGGAACTTCAGCAGTCTCTGCTTTCAGATAGTTAGTTGTTTATTGAGTCTTATCAGAGAAAGAGAGTCACTTGTGTGGCTCAGACACAGCACAGGGCAGAGAATGCAGGAGAAGCCCGCATTATCAACATTAGACAGTCTTTTTAAAGGTAAATTATCCAATTAAAACGTAAAACGAAAGATATTTTCACTTTTCCACCAATGTTCCATAACTCCCTTTGTCACGTAGACAGGAACTGCGGGATTCTTTATCCAATCACCTTAAACTACTTCTACTGCAGAATATGGAGTACTAAAAGAGGGAACAAAAGGCCTGGAGAACAACAACAATCCTCCATTTTGAAGTTTTTTACTTTTTATCTATTTACTATATTAACAAACCCAAAAAACTCCAAATTTTCACCTTGTGATAAACTTACAAAACATTCTATCATCTAGTTCACACCAGTGTAGATTCCAACTCTTCCCAAAGGGTAGGTAACTTTCTCCATGGGTGAAAGTCAAAGACAGTGTTGTCCAGGAGGGTAGAATCCTTCAAAACAGGCAGAGAGATGTTCTCTGCATTCTGGATTCCAACATCGGCCAACACCTGCCCATGTCCCCAAGTGCCACATCCACGTGGTTTTTAAACACCAAGAAAGTCCCAAAGTGCTGCAGCCTTTAGGGCTGGAGCTTGGCTGTGCCTGCAGTGTGGATGTTTGGAATTGGGCTATTTCTTCCCTTAGGTTCCCAACTTAAAGCACCCACTTTTGTGTTCTTGTGCTGCTTCCTCTCTGACTGAACCCGTTTCTCAGGGCAGGGATCAGCCTCGTGACCTCCTTGCCCTGCGTGACCAAAGAATGAACCCGGAGCCATTCAGATGGGGCTCCAGACTGGAGTTAATCTGTGCTGCCCCACAAATAACTGCATTTACTCACACAGGGTCTCTTTATTTAAATGCATTTCTCCTCTTTGTCAGGAATTGTAATTAGGATTTCATTGCGTGATGAACTTTCTATGTTTAGAGCATTCTTCGTGAATCCATTACCTTTTAAAAGATATTTGGCGGTGGGAAAGTTGGTAATTGTTCCTTTTCATTTAAAATTCAGGGCACAAAATGTGGAGCTGTGTTTATGAGGAGGGTACAGAGTCCTGTCATTTTCTACTTGCTTAAAAGCTCCATAAGTGGTTGAGGAAGCTCCCATCCTGAGGAGAAGAAAGGGCTCATTAAAAAGATTAGCTCATAGAGAACAAATTAAACTTCAGTGCCCTGCATAAAGATTATAATAACTGTAATAATAAATGAATTAATAATGCATTAAAGGAGAATTCCTCCAGTCAGCTTGTCACACACTTATCCTTGAAAATTGACTTCAGTGAGGTGTGTCACATGAGCTAATGACCTTAACTTGATGGATTTGGGTTTTTTCCACGCTCCAAAATCCACTCAAACCCAGATTTCTGTATTTTTGACAGTTTGCTGGGTAGACATGAAGTAAGTTGGGCCGTTTGGTGCTGCAAGCCAGCGGGGAAGCTCTTTGTTGAACCAAAGTTATCTCTAGTTTTAACCTCAGGTAATCAGGACTGGTAAATCCTGACCACTTGGAAGGGGAAAAATTGGCAATCCAGTGTTGGAGGCTGCACAGCAGCACCAGAGGTGCCCACCTTGGCCTGATGGGGGATACACTGTTTATAGGGCCTCTAACATATATTTATATCTGTATGGCCTCAGACTGACAGAGAGTAGGTTTAGATGGGATCTTGGGCAGGAATTGTTCCCTGCGAGGGTGGGGAGGCCCTGGCACAGGGTGCCCAGAGCAGCTGTGGCTGCCCCTGGATCCCTGGCAGTGCCCAAGGCCAGGCTGGACGGGGCTTGGAGCAGCCTGGGACAGTGGAAGGTGTCCCTGCCCATGGCAGGGGGTGGCACTGGATGGGCTTTAAGGTCCCTTCCAGCCCAAACCAGGCTGGGATTCTATCTGGGGAGCTTCCATAAATTTGAAGGTTTTGTTCCCACTGTTGTAAATATGAGATTATCAGGATTTAGGAATAAGTTAACAAGTTCAGCACTGAAATAAGAGGCAACCGTAGGGGTTTAGTTGAGGAACTGTAGGTGCTGAGGCATCTCTAGACAGCAGAAAACTGAGAGTTTGGGATTTCTGAGTTTATTACACTGGGGAAGAATTGAATTAAGGGAATTGATTATCCAGACATGGCAAGCCGAAGCTGGTTGTAAAATGCATCTTTAGGCACCTGGGTACCTTTAAAATTAATCCATTATTCACTCCTGCACCCAAACCTGCTCCTCCAAGCCCAAGCACTACTGAAGATGGCATTTACATGAGCCACGAGGTGGTTAATTTTCAGAATCTTGAAAGAATTGAGGCTGGAAGGGACCTGGGGAGGTTCAAAAGGGAATCTGTGGGTTCCAATTAAAGACTATGGGCAACACTCACCCTGTTCCTACAGAATCATGGAATGGTTTGGGTGGAAAGGGACTTCAAAGATCATCTCAGTCCAACCCCTGCCATGGGCAGGGACATTTTCCACCAGCCCAGGTTGCTCAGTGATTATGTCACACTGATGCTTCTCTGTGTCCTACAAACAGGTATTTGTAGGTGTTGATTTAATGCTGAGCTTTGCCTATGAAAGATATGAAAGCAAATTCCTTCTGGGGTGCTTTTTTTTTTCCTTTGGAAAGTAATTGGAAATTCATCTCTAGTGTTTTGTTGCTTTTATTGGAAGGGTATTTTTAATAAAAATCTCATTCAGCATAAAAAGGACAACATCAATGGGGTTCTTATCAGTGCTTTGCATCATGTTAATATCAGAGCCAACAGCGAGTTGTGCAGGTATTACACCAGAACAAAGGAAGTTATTCCAGGGATTTTATCTGAGAATATTTTGAGTTTGCTTGTCAAGCCATGCAATATGTGCTCTGCTTTATTTGCTGGCTGCTGTGAGAGCAGCTGAACAGTTGCTGGAGTTTGCACAGGGATTCTTTTCTCTCCCTGCACCGGTTTACTTTGGCACATTGTTTGATCCACGCCAGGCAAATAGTGATATATCAAACAAAAGTGATGCATTAATACCTGGAATTGTTACAGGGGAATTGTTACAGCTCAGAGGAGCGTTGCTTCTCCATCATTTGAAGTGGTCACTCAGGGTGCTGGAAGCACAATCCTCTTGTTCAGCCTTCCCAGCAATAAAAGGCTCAGCAGTGCTGCCGGATTTTGGAACAGAGCAGGTACCTGCAGCAGGGATAGCCCGGGGCTGGCAGGGGATAACGAGGGAAGCCAGCTCTGCCTGCTGGGCTGGATCTGCTCCTCCAAACCTCCCCGGCTTTTGCTCTCGGGGCAGCGGAAAGAGCTAAATGCTGAGGTGTTCTTAAATTTCCAGTAATGAGGCTGGGCTCATTAGCACTCTCATCAAATGGCTTTCAGTTGCTACCAGTCTGACTTGGATTTGAATTGATGACCTTGAGATAAAAGGCTTTTTATTCTATTACCCATCTCCTGAGCCATCAAGTCTTTAATATGCCGTGTAAAATCAGTTTTCAGATGGTATTTCTTTTATATAATGTCATCATTTGTTATTAATGATGTCTGATTTTGGGTGCTGCAAGCTCTAATTGTGCACAGTAGAACTTTTGTTATTCCTATTATTTCAGATTTATCTGCTGTATTGCCAGGTACTTGTAGACACAGAGAAAATAGATTGGTAATAGAGTGTAATCCAGTTTTATATAAACGAGTTAATAAAATCACATAAAAATACAGCGTTAAATTCAGCATCAGCAAAGCTCATCTGTTACTTCAGTAAATTGATACATAAAATTCTGCTTCGATGCTGAAATAAACTTTGCTGCAAAATGCTGTATGGGACTGCCAAACATATGGGAGATAAAGAAAAAATGAGTAAGAATTTATAGTACAAACATCAAAATGAAGGAAGTTTATTCCATGCCACCCTTCTCCTCCTGAATGCTTTTCCCTGAGGATAATATGGAGAAGATCATGTTAAAAACCCAACGTACACAGGAGTGTTGGGAGTGTAACAAGGGAGCTTTTCCTGCATTGGTTTTATGTGACTGTGTTTGTTTGGACAGGATAAAACTGGGAGCACTGAGATAAAGAGGTGCCTTTAGGGAGAGGTGCTTTGGGAACGCTCAGGTATGGACAACTTACTGTCCATATCTGATCTGACTTGAAGGTATCCAGTAGGAATTTGGAAAGGAAGACACTACAGAGCTGGTGCTGCAGCAGCCACTTGTGCCAAATTAAATGGTTTTGTTCCAGAGGAGATCACATTTCTGTAAGACGTTATTTATTGGGTCTTGACACTAAAAAATAAGGGTTAGAATGCAAATCTGGTGCAGATTTTAGGGGGTCAACCCAGCTGAGCCCTCTGGAGCCCAGTGCATCCCCTGCCTCCAGCAGAGGTGGTTGTGTCAAGGTCATTTTAGAAGCTCCCAGCAATGGGTCAGAGCAGCCTTCTTGGAGGTAATGCATTAAAATGATTAACTATATAGTTCAGACAGCTTTTCATACTATCTGTCCTTAATTTCCCTCTCAGTGAATTAAGGCAGCCACTGGTGGTGATCCCAAAGTACAACTGATTGGAGCTTTCTTAATTAAACCCTGTCATGTATTGGAATATTGCTGCCATGTCCCTTCTCCAGCCCTCTCTCGTGATGGAGTGAGCAAATATCCTCCTTTCTAGGTCATGTTTTCTGAATCTCACATGGATAATTACCTCCTGTGTCCTGTGGTTAACATCTGCTAATACTTCCCCAAGCACCACCCGTGTCTGGCAGCAGCTTGGCCTTGCTGACTCACGCTTGGGTTTTGTCTTTTCCAACCTCTGTTCCCACTGCGTGTCTGAAAAAAAACATATTTTAAAGCTTGCCCTCAGTTATTGCCAGAATAAGTAGGACTTTGAATGTCTTTTTATTAAATGATCTTCGTGCCTTCACGTTGTTTTTCACTGTAAGTGTTGTCCTTTATCGTCCTGGTGAATCCCTCACGCTGTGTACGACCTCAGTCACTCATGAAAATATGGGGCCAAGTCAAACACCTGTGCAGGTGTGCTGGTGTGGGCCCTCAGTGTGGAAACAGTCAAAATCTGTTCTTTGGGTGTGGTTATTGTCAAACTAAACTCACAAGCTGGTGAATGGACTTTACTGTGACAAACATGTTCTGTTTGTCTATTCAAAATGTATCACATGCAATTCCCTCCTGTGATAAGGTAATTATCCTGATTAAAAAAAAAGGAAGACTGAGTTGACATGATTAGAACTTCACATCGTGGCAGTTTCTTCTCGCTTTACATTCCTGGAGGTCCTTACAGTTTAATTGTTTATTCATTTGTTCCCGGGTCTTCCAGCAATCTGAATTCAGACTTACGGCGATGTCCTTTTTCCCACTGTAGAAGCAGCTGCTCTGTTTGACATCTCTTGCCCTCTGTCATTCCCAGAGAGTGCTAAGAACTAATTACTGGTAGTTTAAAGAGAACTTCAGCAGATTCAGAAGTATTTCAAAAGGAATTTAATCCTTAATGACTTACCCAGCTGCATCTTACGCACACAGTCCTCAGCTCTCTGCTCAGATTGCGGTCCAAGCTCCAAGTTAAAATTAATTCTGTTGAGGGTCTGGTCACTGTAAAACATCTTTTTGTGAAGAAAGAGGTTAAAAAAGGTGTAGGAAATGCCAACCTTTCGCGATGTGCAGTTCTTTCCCAGGTAGATAATGGACTAATGTTGCCCTTCACCTTTACAATCCCTTTGTGCAGGCAAGGCAGGAAGAAGGGATCTTGTCACCAAAAGTAAAAGGTTCTTTTGTAAGTGACCATCTTTTTTTTTTTTTTTTTTGATTAATCACGGTTAATTCAACTATTGAAGGGTTAGAAAAACTCATTAGGATTTATATGAATGACTTCTTACTGCTTAATTAGTCTTCATTAGTTGGCTTGGAAGACTTGAAGATCCACATTTCTGCGTTACTTACCAAACCCACGATAACCAGGCAGCTTTATTATTGTTTTTATAAATGCACTGCAGGTGTGGTTATGTTCTCCTATTGCATTTCCTGCCCTTTTTTTGCTGTCCTGGTGTCTGATCCTCACTCAGGTCCAGGTCAGCCACTCGTGAGTGGAGCAAATCCAGTTTAACAGCAGCAGGAGGAGGAGAAGGAGTTGTCTTTTGGCAGCTTGGCCATCCAACACAGGTGACTTGGAGGGGTGGGAAGGGTTAAAATGGAAATCTCTCCCATCTTGGTGTGCACTGGGAGTTTTAGAGCTTGATAACACTGCAGTGTTTCTCATGACGATGGCAAAAGGCAGATTGGAATAATAAATGCATGGTAGATATGATAAATGTATTTAAAAAGAGTGATAAACCGTGTATTCTAAGATCCTCTCAAAAAATTGCAGCCTGTTTTTTTGTTGTGCTTCAACAGTTTATTCCCAGTCCTGCCCCTGCAGACTTGAACATTAATGTGTTTCATTCTGCTGTGAAGAATATTCCCCTGCTCTGCAATGCCACCTTCCACTGAGGGATTTCTGAGACAGATGTGATATTAAAGTACCTTCAGTTCTGGGCTTTGGAATAAAGGAAATAATTTAAAGGCAAAAAACAACACAGTACCCTTCAGAAAATGGAAATGTAAATTCATTTTCTGAAAGTGACTGGGCTGCTATCGAATTATTTTCTATATTCATTATTTGACAGAATAGCATAAGTAAATGCCAGAGAATGGAAAGTGATTAAAAATGTAAGAATTAATAGCAAAAAGTAGATAAGCAAATGCTATGTATACAGATTTGCATCCTGTGACATAAAGAGGATTACAGAATTAATTTACCAAAGGCATTTGTGTTGGAAGCCAGTTCAGATAAATAACTGCCCTAACAAAGTCAGTGGGGCAAACGCAGAAAAGTCAGTTGAAGAATAGAAAAAAACCCCAAAAAATTTGTATTAATTTTTTACCTTATCAGGTAGAATACCAAGTTAATAAAAACCAGGAAGATGATCAGTCTAGAAATTAGAATTGCACTTTTCTCTGAAGTTGTGGTAACTGGGAAGGCCCCAAACAGTGACTGCGTGAAGGTGGGATTTGTGAACCAGACCATTGGCACTGCCAGTGCTGCATCTGGAGGCAGCAGTGACTGGGTGCTGATGAGGGGTTGCCTTGTTTCCTGGGAGTCTGAGTCCCAGTTCTGACACTCTGATCCCTCCTGGATGGGATTCCTGATCTGGATGGGATTCCCTGAGCTGAGGTTTCTCCAGGAAGAACAACCCAAGCGCGCATCTCCAGCCGGTGCCGAGGCGGCAGAGGTGGCATTGGCCGTTCCCTGCCTGCCCTGGGGACGTGCCAGCTCTGGGCAGCGCCAGCCCTGCCCTTCTGTCCCCAGCCACGTCTTCAGTGCAGTGTTCACCTCTCCTGTCGGTGGCAGTGCTGGGGTGGTGACAAGGAAGCTCACGCAAGTTGCTGTTTGTCCGGGAGCTCCTCTCCTGCTCTGGCGTTCACTGCTCCTTAGGGATGCCCGGGATGCATCCCTGCTTTCTGTGCCACACGTGTAGGCTGAGGAGACTCCCAGAATTACACCCTGCCTAACCAAATCAGCCACCTGGCAGCAGCAGGAGGCTTGAAAGCCATTGCAGCTCCAGTTTCTGAAAGCTGCTGTCATTACAGAGCGCCGAGCCCGAGCCTGGCCTGACAGAGACGTGACAAATGGCTTGGGGATGTTCTTTAAATGCTGCTGAGCTATTGGCATGTTCCCTCCAAACCCTTCCTGTCAGGCACATCATCAGTTGCTTCAGTAGAAGTTATTCCTGAGCAGCTCTAAGATGGATCATTGTTCAGTTGTACCGACAGCCCGTGGGTTTTAATCTGTTTATTTGGCTGTACCATCTTCTGTGGCTGCCCGGAAACAGGATTCCCAAGCAGGCAGATACCTCTTGGAGAATTCTCACTTTGCATATTTCCTCACTCCTCCATTTGAAAAAAAAATCAATTTCTTCTAAAATCTTCCCTGCCAAGCTTAGCATCTTTTGTCCTGCCAAAAACAGAATCGTTGGTCATGTCTGAGTGTGGCACACCAGGGCAGTGAGTTATTGCTCAGTGGCCTGATGCACCTCTTCCCCTCAGCGTAGCTGTTCCTCTGTCCTTGCACTGGGCTAAGTACAGGACAGGGGCTATTCAGTGCCTGGAATGATTTGGATGGAATTTATTACCATTAGCAGGAAGGGCAAAGGCAGTTGCCACAGGAGTTCATTACAAGGGAATTATTTCCATATATACTTTTAGGAAGAGTCAGCCCTAAGTGCTGTTGCCTCATTAAATTCAAGGACCTGGGTGCTGTTATGGCTCTGCAGATTTAACAGGCACGGCTTTTCCAAAGGCTCGTTTCCCTGTAATCTGTCCGTGGCAGGCAGACTCCGACAGATGCTCCGTGTGTTCCTGCCTGGGCTGAGGGCTGGGGCTTTGCTGGCTGTGGGATTAGGGCTGCTGGAAGGTGTGAGGGCACCGGGATGCGGCCGCAGTGGATTTTCCCTGGGCAGAGGCTGCTGAGGGATCACCGTGAGCCTTTTTGCCGGTCAGTTGGCGTTGGCTGGAGCTCCCCACGAGGTCTCTGTCGTCACACCACAAGCTGTGTCTCGGGGAGAGGGGTGAGGGGACACCCACTAACAAGGGACTCAGCCAGGAGACAAAGGGACACTGTCTGCGCTCGTCGTCGCTCATTTGGGAATTAATGAACGAGTGCAGCGTGCAGATGGGAGGGCTGTGAGACTTCTTCCACTGGGCAAGGAGAGCTCTCCACTGAGTTCTCGCTGCTTAATGATTCCATTTCGGATTTGAGGGACTTTTTGTTGCTGTGCAGTGGTTCTGGGCAAACTGGTTTTGGGGGAGGGATTGGTATTTTCAAGGATGCTTCATGCCTGCATTAGAGAAATGCTTATTTTTCTTAATTCTTTCATGAAATCCTGCAGATTAACGATGCAAAAAGGGCTTTTTGATCATCTGTTGAGCTGCTGTTTCCCTACAGGGTGGTTGTTTTCATTAACCAACTCGGGTTTACGCTTCTACAATGCAGATTTATGTTAAAAAGTTAATAATAACCCTAGAGCACAAAATAACAGGGAAAGCAATTCTCTCCAGGTAATTAAAAAATCGAGCCTTTCTGACAAAACAAGATATTCTGTAACCTGTGAACCTAAAAGGCTCTCTTGGTTTCCTGCTGCCTGGCATTCCCCGTCCCTGCGCGGGGCAGAGCTCGTGCCTGTCGTGCCTTCCCCAGCAGGCAGGAGATAATCCTGGGTTCCTCACAGCCCGTGTTCTGCACAGCCTGCCCGAGCTGCCAGCAAAGGCGCTGAGATTTGCCAGGCAGCTGCTCTCAAACGGAATTTGCAATGTCTTTTTTTCTCAGTGGAAGCACTGGTTGGAGTTTCTTTCTTTTGCAGCTCCCCTGCTTGCCAGTGATGGAGGGGTTTGGATGGCTGGGACAGGTTGCACGAGTGGAAACAGCCTCATTTCCTCGACAAGCTGGCCCAGAAAAGAGCATTTCTTTTTTCCCCTTTGCCAAGGAAAAAAAAAAAAGGCAATTTTCATGAATGCAGTCCATTTCAACGTCATAACCTTTATCCCCCAAATCAAGACATGCAGTTTTTGTCTGCTCGTTACACAGGATTTTCATCTTTCTCTGAAGGGTTTACATTTGAGATTTTATCTGCGAGCATGTTGGTGAATTCCTGGAACTGAGGTGTTTTTGGGGTCTCCCAATGCCTCTGGGGTGCTGCTGTCCTGACCCCAGGGCTGGTGGGTGAGGATGGGTCAGTTCCCAAAGCTGGGGGTTACTGGGGTGGAGTTTGGATAGTTCAGAATTTTTCGGTAAAACTCTGAAAGCCCAGCCTGGCATTGAATAAATGAAAATTTCACCGTGAAGATGGTAACAGAGGCATTTTTACGTTTAAAAGCAGCGTTTTGGGAAGGAGTGGCTTTACCAAATCTTTCTGTATTTTAGCCTTGCCAGGGCACTCGTGGGACACCGAAACAGCCACATTCAGAAAGCACTGGCCAAACCTTTTGCTTGTTACTTGCTTTGCAACGAAGAGCAGTTCTTGATGCAACTCAGTAAAGGATTTCTTCAGCCAAGGGGCTGGAACACAAACATTTGTCTCCCTCAGAACTCCTAATGCTTTTGACAGATTCTTTGCAGTTGCCATCACAAGCTGCAGCCTTTGGGCTCCCTGAGGATTGCTGGCAGTGGCCGGCCCTGAAACTTTATTTTGTCTTCTTGCAGGATGTATTAAAGATCAGTGAGAAAAGGTTGCCTGGTGTTAGGGTTAACTTGAGCTTCGGTTTCTCATCACACTTTTTTCTGTTCCAAGTCATTCTCACACCTGCAGAACAAGTGAGCTGGCATTTGGAGCTGTGCCTGAGGGAAAGGTGCCCCTCTGGATCCCACAGGAGGCAATAGCCGAGGTCTGGGTGCTGGTGATGGGAGGACGGTGGTGCCACACGGCAGCAAAGGAATGTTGTGCCAACATTCTGGGGAGAAACACGTCAGGAAAAGGATCAGCGTGTTAAAGGAATTGGATTTTTTCTGTGCGTGTGGGAAAGGATAAGGGAGCGTTTTGCTGCAGAGTGGTAGAATTGCAAAGAACAGAGATTTTCAGTTATGAAGTATCTAGTTAATTGTTGGAGTGCCCTGGGTGGTGGCAGAGAGATGGGCCCTGAGGATCAGAGAGAGGGGCTCTGTCCTGGGCCCGGAGGTGACCCTGGGAGTGCATCCAGGTCACCGGGGATGGACTGAGAGAGGATTGTGTGTTTATGGACAGACTGGGCCTGTGAGAAGTGTTCATTGGAGTTTGGGGCCTTATAGGGCATTGTTTGCCTATTACCATAATGGGTAAAATCTGTGTAATGCCCCAGGTGATTGGGGGACACTGTGGAGAACATCTTTCCTGTTTATAGGATGTGATATCCTGCTGGGTGTTCTGACATTTATTCTGACATTTATTCTGGGAATTCTGACTGCGCAATAAACGGCTTTGCCTTTCTCCATCTGATGAGCAAAGTCCTTGCCCATGTGTCATTACTGCAATTAATATCGATTCTTCATCTTGCTGCGAGTTAAGTGTCCTTTGCAGATCGCAGGTATACATTTACATGTAGGAGGAATAAATACTGTGTTCCATGAGCTCAGGTGGGAGCTCAGAGCACAGGCTGGCACCCTGGTCCTGAGGGACCAAGCTGGTGTTCACCCCTGCTCCATTACTGGGTGTGCATTTAGGAATATTAATTTGGTATTAATCTCTCCAGACTTCCATCATACCTCATTTCATTGAGAAGTGTAACATAAGGAATTAGCTTAATTAGTGATTAGGGATTGTTAATTGTGACTGGTTTTGTGGAGGAGGTTGTCCAGTTCCCTGCTGAGTTGTCCAAATTAGTGACCTGGATGCGCTGGGTATTATTTACTTGTTTTGCAGCAAATATGAGACCAAATCTCTTTCCTTCCTCTTCCCTTGGGTTTGGATGAATCATCAGATTTCTCTGACTCAGTTGTGTTGGGGTTTTTTGTCTCCAAGTCTGCTGCTTTCACCCATCTGCAGCCCATTGCCTCTTTGGAAAGAGGGATAGAAACACTTCCAGGCTTTTATCTCACCAGGCATTGCAGAGAAGCAGCAGCTTGGTGATGTAGCAAAGGCAGGTGTGCACTGACTTCTAGAAAATTCAGAATAATCAATAATAATTTACTGTTTAGAGGCGTAATTGATAAAAAAGGTGCCACACATCACAGATTGGTACGGGGTCTTCTGGTGCATCCTGAGATCCTCCTGGAAAGAACCTGGTCCTCTCTGTAATTTGCAGATTCAGGGTGGAAGAATGAAGATGTATAAATATTTCATGGTGATCTTAGAGGAATTGTGTGAGAGGCCATCCTAGCCTGGGATGGACTCGTTGGAAGTGATCATACTTGAGTGTTAATTATTTACACACTAATTACACAGAGTTTCACGGTACTTCCAGCAATTTGGCTGTATAAAATTTATTGCTGGGCTGATCTTAGCAGAAACCCCCCAGAAAGCGAAGGCAGGTGTAGGGGATAGGATGCTGGTAATTGCAGAACAAAACCCAAAACAAACAAACAAAAAAAAGCTTTGGAAAAGTTTCAGATAGCTCTGGGAGTCAGAGACAGAAATGAGCAGAGTTTAGGAATTCATCTTAAAAATATTTCCAACCTCATTTGCTCAGCTGCAACAGGAGATAGAATTTAAGTCTTTCTTGGCCAAGTTGAGCTGACTCCCTTTAAAAGAGGAGTTAATTGAAACAGAGCAGAAGGACAAACTCAGACATTTTAGGATCGCCCTTTGCAAGTGCCACACACAGGAAAATCTGGTGCTAAGTGCTCTTCCCCGATAAATGTGGTTTGCTGCCATATGATCCATGTTCCCAGCCCCGGGATGCATCACCCCGCAAACTGCAAAACTCGGGATTAAGAAATGCGCCTTGAAAATGTGCCAGCCACGTTCCTTAAAAGGCTCCCAGAGAAGATGACTCACTGCTTAAATGGCCACTCAGTGCATCTGCAGAGCACTTCAGGTTAAATTCCCTGGAACAGTCGGGGTTCCTCGGGGAAGCTTCTCCAGGGGGCAGAGGTAGTGCCGTTACCCAGGTCCTGGAGGAAAGGAGCAGCATCAACCCAGGAGGAGCATGAGGGGACAAGAGAGGTCCCAAAGCCATCCAGAGCAGTGAGGAGAAGAGGAGGATCCCACAGGCTATCCCAGGAAGGTCTGGAATTGCTGAACTGGTTCGGGGGTCTCATGGTTGGTCGATGACTGGTGTCACCAGAAAGGGGCAGATGTGAGATATTGTCTGGTTCCTGGAGTGCAAGGCAGGATTTGGGAGTTGTGGTGTGTCAGAGCCCTTTGGGGGGATGTTTGTGCTGTGTCCCTGCACAGACTGAGTTGGTGGTTTGTGATTTTGTCTGTCTCTCCCCCTTCTCTCGGTCTCTTTGCAGTTTTGTAGCAGAGCCTTGGTTACTGCACATCTCGGTGTAAAGGCAGGGTGTCTGAATTCCGGTCTCAGCCCCGATGTTTTGTGGGTTTTGTTGTTGCTGTTACGCGGTTTTCTTCTTTTTATTTCCTTTTCTCTCTCTCAACAAACTCTGCTTTGTCAACCTCTCAGCTGTGCCCGATGTCCCCTCAGAGCTGATGGGCAGGGCTGTGACATCTGAATTTATTCTCAAGTGCCTGGTGCTTCCTGCTTCTTAAAACACATCTGAAATATGTGTTGTAAGAATCCCTTTTACCTTTTCTGTGTTCTGGTTCAGAGAGGAAGGAGATTTTTAGCCAGCTGTTTGCTGACCAAGTGCACCGGATTTTCTTTGCTAAGTGTGTTTCTCATACATTTGAGCTTTGAAGATCTCAGATTCAGGTGCTCTGCGGGGACCTTTCAGAAAAATCTGACTTCCTCTGCTGAAAATCAGCTTCTCTTCAGCACTGCTTGGATTTTTAGAGTGTCCTACCACAACCATTTGCGATGTTGAACATTCCCAGCTGGCACCAGGAGGTGCAGTCCCCAGGGCTGTGCAGGCGCTCCCGGCTAATGAGCTCCAGATTTGGCTGCTCTGGGATGTGCCAGGTTTTGCCTGACAGCTTTTTTTTTTCTTTTTGGCTCCTTCTGAGGGAAAGCAGCTTCTTTCTGTCTTTGTAATAAACGGGGGCAGCTGCACATCGAGGCAGTGCCTTTCTAGATTCTGAAGATTTATCCAAACTGTGCTGGAGTTTCTTGCAATTCCTTGTGGAGGTGGGAGCCAAACTCTGCTGAAGTCCACAGGAATCTCTTGCTGACTTTGATGTTACCTTAGTGGTCGTTCTGCCTTTGGCTCTATATGGACAGTAAGTGAATGCCAATTATCTTTTCAGACAGAGGTCCCTGCAGAGATAAGGGTTTGTGATTTTCATCAGGGAAAAGTAGTGATGGGACAAGGGGGAATGGCTTCAGACTGAAAGAGAGTAGGGTTAACGGGATAGCGGGAAGAAATTCTTCCCTGTGAGCGTGGTGAGGCCCTGAGGGTTCCCAGGGAAGCTGTGGCTGCCCCTGGATCCCTGGAAGTGTCCAAGGCCAGGTTGGATGGGGCTTGGAGCAGCCTGGGACAGTGGAAGGTGTGGGAGAAGTGGGACAGTGGAAGGGGGGGGAATGGGATGGGATTTGAAGTCCCTTCCAACCTAAATCATTCCAGGATTCTGTGCGACACTTAACAGGACTCTGTCCTAGGTTTTTGTTACAAAAGCTCAGATTAAAAGAACATAAATAAAATATACCTTCTTTTTTATCTTTTCTATACCCTTTTTTATGTCTTACTTAAGTTTTCTTTTCTGTTTCTTCTCTAGTGTTATTTTTTGTCTCCTTTTTACTTCTTTTTTGTTTCCCTTTCTTTTTTTCCCCTTTTTGCTGCAAAGTCGCAGGTTTCCCTAATTTGTGACGTGCACACCAGAATTTTCAATTCATTTACTTTCCTCCTTTGACAACTGCATTGTTTTGCCACTCCATGTTATTAACAAGTTTTATTCTTCCTCCTCCCTCCAAGCTTTGCTCCATCAGAACTTCCCAGCCCATCCAGAGCATCCCTGCTTTGTAATTACTCCACATTTCTTTATGGCTTCTCTTTAGGCAGGGGAATTGCATAAGTTAATGTGAATAATACTAATTATTTTGGATCTGTCACTGCACGACCGATGATGAATAATGCAGATTCTGCTCTGCTGCTGGATGCAGTTGTTGGGGATTTTTGCCTTTTTCCCCTCATCATCAGCCTTGAAGTATTGTGACATCGGATGACACAGATAAACCTGGGTTCTGTAATTAAGGTTTATTTTAATGATCCTGGAAAATACAGTTTTGCATGTTCTCATGGTTTAAACGTGGTTTAATCCAGCTTTCCTGTCTGCTCAGTGTTCTGCTGACATTTCTCCAGAGGAATAGCAGGATCCAGTAGGATAAAACTTCAGAATGCCCCTCCCTGGCACGTTTAGGTTTTCATATTAGTGAAGATAATTTTGTGTATTAGATCAATGAATTTTTCCCATCTATCTGTGGAAGGCCTGGAAAATAACACCACTGAGGAGAGAATTTTAGTGCCTATGGATTTGACTTTTCTAATAGAATTGACCTTATTTTCCATGAGCATTGGGGTGATTGGGATTTTTTCCACTCCTGCTTCCATAAAAGAAGCTTTAGTTCTCCTTGTACAGGTTTTTGCAGCTGCAAAGAAATGAAATTTGATGAAAGCAGCGACAGAAACCATGGCTTCCTCACCCCCTCACTGCACACTCTGCCCAGAATCCATGGAATATATACAGGGAAAGCTCTGCTTAGGTGGGATCTTATTTTCCCCCACAGTTTGCCAGCAGAGCTGCTGGTTGCTGGGCTGAAGAAAAGTCGTTTATGAGTGGTGGGTGAGGAATTTGTGAATATCCAGCTCATCTGTCTGAGCTGACACCAAGCTCTGAGAGCTCTGTCCAGAACTGTCCAAACAGATATTTTCAGACCGGATTTGATCCCCTTTAGGCCCCAAAACTTAAGAATTTAACAGTCCTTTTTTTTTTCCCCTCCCATCCCCTCCCTCTTTTCTTCCCCCCTGTGGCTGTTTAATATTAAAATGCTGCATCTTGTGGTAGGGAAGGCAGCAGGGATGCTCCTGCTCAGAGGGGATGTTAATTATCAGCAGTGCAGGTTCCCAAACCCCTCGCAGGAGCAGCATTTCGATGGGCTGAGGCTGCCCAGATTTGCTCTGGCAGGATGGGAAGCTCAGCCTGATATTCAGAGCTGATTCCTAGGAAAGGAGGATGTGGGAATCCAGCTCTTTCCCAGAAGGGAAGGTCGGAAGGATGCTCCTGCACTCCAGAAAGGTGATTTTATTCCGTCTTAGACTTGGCAATAAATCTGAATATATTTTTTTGGTTTAGCCAGCTTTAGCAGAGTGTTCGGGTGTAGGAATGGAGCATTTCCAACCATAATCTTCTTCCTCGCTTGCAGGAAAAGGCTGTGGAAAAGGACTAGGGAAAAAAAATGACTGTTTGTTGATTCTTCCTATAGGAGACTCCTTTGAAATTTAGCAACTCAACTTCCCAAAGTCACAATTCCCACTCAGGGGTAATGTCTGTTACAGTAAAAACTGCCTTGGTGTGCCCAGAAAATAATGGACTCCAGACATATTTATTGGCTGTGTGGCTTGAATTCAAAGATCTTTAAATGAGAAGGAAAGAAAGTGGCCAATTTTCCCAGCAGAAACATTTATAGTGGGAAGAAATAGTTCGAAAAAATCTAATTTTTTATCCTGAGACCAAACAGAGTAATCACATGTAGGATGAATCAGATGGATTCCATGTACAGAATGCTGGAAAATCTGCTTTGAAGCATTAATCAACACTTTGGTGCTAGCATTTT
Organism: Struthidea cinerea; assembly: GCA_013397865.1. NCBI lineage: Eukaryota > Metazoa > Chordata > Aves > Passeriformes > Corcoracidae > Struthidea > Struthidea cinerea. The sequence continues at coordinate 1,529,241 of VZTI01000538.1, read as the reverse complement.
TTGGTTTGTAATTACAATCATGCCGTATTTACCAAGTGTGAATACCCACATTGCGGGGATTTGTTATCAAATTGGACATGGGGCTTAATTTAGATTAAATTCTGGAACTTTGTGTCTGGAAGTCACTCAGCACTTTATGCCTCGTAGGCAAAAAGTGCAGAGGAAGAACGTGAGGAGGAGGAGGAGAGGAAATAAACACCCCAGTTGCAGAGACAACAATACACTTACTTTTCTCTTTTAATTAACAATAACGGTTCAGGTATGAGAATAGAAACAAATCAGCTTGATGTAAATTCATTGCAGATCAGAGGTGCGCTGAAGACTCCAAAAGATTGAATACTCCAAGCAGAGTCCTGGGTTTAGGAATTGATTATTGTGAGGCTGAGCCTAAGTAATAAGCATGAAATATTAATTAGGCTCCCCGTATCTCGTGAAATAAAGGTGCTTTAGCATTAAGAAATGAAATTGAACCAGGTTTAGAAGAAACATGTCAAATTATTTTGTGCAATAGGCTAACTCAAATATTGACTCCCTGGTCCATTAATGCAAATAAATTAAATTATTAGGGATTAGTGGCCAGTTTAAACTGGAGAGAACCCAAAGCAGGAAGGTTTAACCTTTTCTCTGCTCATCCCTGCCACCTGGGCTGCAGCAGCAGTTGTGTCTTCTGCAGGGGAGCACTGCTGCTCTCCAGGGAAGTCTTTGGTCAAATTAGTCCCTAATCTTTGATAATGGGCTCTCCAGAGGGTCCTGTGGCTAAATGCTCTGATAAGTAATAGGATATGCAAAGCAGATCTGCTCTGGCAGGGCCTGGCATGCAATAAACGATGGAGTTACCGCAGGGAAGCTGAAACCTCGACTGGCTGAATCCAGCTTGGGAAGAGCGTTCTCTGAAACCCACGTGTGTCCCCAGGCTTGGTTATCCACCCTGCTGCAGTTCTGCGTTCTCCAGGGTTACGTTGCCTGGGTCCTGGTGGAACGAGAGAGGGAAGAGCACCAAAGGAGTAAGGAACAGGGAGGGGTTTGGCTCCCTGGGTGAGGAGTTGGAGAGCAGTGAGTGGTGCCAGGGTGGGGACGCTGCACCGCGAGCAGGATCAGTGCTGCCAGCGCGACCTTATCCTGCTGTTAGACCACGGGGCAAGCAGGAGGAGGGGATCACTGGGACAGCTCTGTGTTGTGTCCTTGTCACCGACTGCTCTGGGAAGGGAAACCCTGGATTTTGTCTCCGCCGCTTTACTGCGTGAGCCTTGTCGCTCCTGTCCGTCCCTCCGGACGGGAGCCGTGGCTGGAACTCCTCGGCGTGTCCCCCCCCAGTTCCCTGGAGGCTGCTCAGTGTGAGGAGCCAAGTGGCAGTGATTGTCACCCATGTCCTCCTGTCTCCTGGTGTCACTTCAGCTGCACTGGAAGCCCGTGGAGGCTGGGAGCTGAGTGCCCACAGCAGAGCAGGTGGTGTGCCCTGCTCGGGAATTCCAAAGTGTAGAATTCCGCTCCTTTCACCTTGCTGAATACCCTGGGCACTCTCTCACATTATTTGGGGCTTGCACTCTTTAATCGGTTATTTTTATAGGATCACAGGTGCTGTCAGTTCTTCTGTGAAAGCTCCGTGCCACAGTTGTGAGCTGGTACAAGGCTGATTCAAGCATCCTTTTGTTTGTAATTAACAGCCTGGATTTCCTGGCAAATTTGGAACAAATGCACCTTAGAATAAGGTTGAAATAGGTTATGATTTAATGTGCTGTTATTGGAATAGACCTGTGTATCCATGGGAATTCCAGGGGTTACATTCACTGCATACAGGTCCCATCCTGAGAATGGTATGGATACAAGCGGGTGTCCAAAAGATGGAAGGAGAAAGTGCATCGTGACACAGAAAAGTTCAGTAAGATCCTGTGTAAAGTCTGTCAGAGCTGGAATTTGAATTTCTGCCTCCTGTCCAAGACCATCTCCTTAATTAAAGCCACCACAGTGATTCGGGAAAGGGAAGGGCTGCAGTGACAGAGTCAGGTTTGAGATTTGTAATCCACACCATCCTGTCCTGAGCTCATGTTCTGCCCTCACAAACTTTTCACAGAGTGCAGAGAGGTGCTGGTTTGTGGCTGAGGCTGCCAGAGTCCAAACCCAGGCTGCCAGGGCCCTCAGCTGCCCACTCTTGCCTTGGTTTTGGCCCAGCAATTTTCCTCGTGCACCATGGATATCATTAAGAGCCACTGACCCAATTCCTTGTTTCATTATGGATGACAAAATAAAACATTAATAGGTTTTTTAATATGAACTGGGAGTTAAATATTCATTATTTCTTATTACTTGAATGTCACTAAGCCTTTGATGTGCTGGAACTCGAAACCTCTTCTCCCTGCTCTCCACTTGTACCCTTTTAGTTCCTGGGTGTGAAGGGCGCCCGGGCTGTGCTTGTGGCTCATTCCATTGCTCAGCAGCTCCTGGCCGTGGGGCTGTCCCTGCCTGTGCTGATGGATGGAATCTGGGATGCATCATGAGCAGCAGGGTCTGGCTCCTGCTGTGAGCTTTGGCTCCGGGCTGGCTTCTTCCCAAAGCCGGGCCACTTGTCCGTCGCTGTTTGTTTCAATGTCACAGAACCGTGGCATGGGCTGGCTTGGAAGGGACATTAAAGCCCATCCAGTGCCACCCCTGCCATGGGCAGGGACACCTCCCACTGTCCCAGGCTGCTCCAAGCCCCGTCCAGCCTGGCCTGTGTTTTAAAAGTGTGGAATATTGAGGAATGGCTGTGTTGGGAGGGAAAGAGGGGCACTGGGCCATCCCTGTGTGCAGAGTGTGCCGGGGGCTTTGCTGTGGCAGGAAGGAACAGGGAGGGGGATGTCATGTCCATGATAAAACAGCAGCCAAGGCGAGAGGGATGGCTTTGCATTTTCTTTCTTGGAGCTGTTTATATCCTCTCTTTCACCTTCAGAGCCCCTTTGTGTGTCTGGAGTGTTGTCTTACTCCTTTATCCTTCCAAACCAGCTTTCATGCAACTTCCTGTCCTAAATTTTCCCCTTCACATTTAATATTTGTGCTGTGATGTGTTCATAGAATCACTGAATTATTTGGGTTGGGAGGGACCTAAAGATCATCTCACCCCCTGCCATGGGCAGGGACACCTTCCACTGTCCCAGGCTGCTCCAAGCCCCAATGTCCAGCCTGGCCTTGGGCACTGCCAGGGATCCAGGGGCAGCCACAGCTGCTTTGGGCAACCTCAGGGCCTCCCCACCCTCTGAGTAAAGAATTTATTCATCATATCTAATCTAGCCCTGCTCTTTCTCAGTTTGAATCCATCCTCCCTTGTGCTGTCCCCACATGCTCTTGCAAATAATCCCATTTGTTCCTAAGTGAGTGTGTGCAAATGTTGACTGCCCGTTGTCCTTTAATGCCAAATGTTTCCCAGAAAAATGGCACTTGAGGGCCCATATGCATTTCTGTGGCAGTTTTCCCAGAGCAGGAGCAGAATCTCCATGAATGTGTGTGAAATCTTTGTGTCTTAGCCTTACTCTGATCTTAGTCCACACCAAGATACCACTTGTGTAACTCCCTCAGGGTGTGGTCTTTAGTTCTGCTGAGGGAGATCAGCAGCAATTTGAAGATCAGTATTGAAAAGGGGTTTTTTAAGGTGGAGAAAAGGTGTAGAAGTTGATTTTATTTATTAACTACAACCACTAATTATGAGCACTTTGTAAGTTGGCCTGTTATTATGGATTCTTGTCATGGAAGTTGCGTCCTGTGGGTCTGGGCGTTTTCAAGTCCAAAGCTCCTCACAGGCAGGTTAAAGAGAATTCTTTATCGGAGGCATGATCTCCCCTGAAAGAAACTGCACATTCTGCTTCCTGTGTGACTAAATATTTTGCAAAATGATGCAATTTAAAGTTTAATTTAAAAGCAAACTCTTACGTTTGTGCAAAGGCAGGTCTGCGGTGCAGCAGACAGCTGGGGAGGTGATTGCTGTTCTCTGGTGGGCTGGAGTTTGGCTGGGAGCAGTAAAAAAAACCCAGAGGTTGAACAAGTGATAGAATGAAAGAAATTCTTGTGTCATACAAAAAAACTTCCTCAAAAGTCCAAATTTCTGGTGCAAATGCTGATTTCTCCCTCCTGGGTGTTGTGTTTACAACCAGGAGCAGGGCGTGGGTGAATTCAGGGTGAAGGAAGGAGTTGGAATAGCAGCAGTCCTAGAGACAAACTCCAGCACTCGATGGAAAAATAATACAATCAATTAATAGGTAATCAAGTGCTAATAATTGAAATGAACCAGGGCACGGGTGTTGTTAATATTGAATCATTATTCTGATAGATTAAAATTAATCACAGTGTTACCTGTCTGTCTGGAGGGATGCTGGGGAGAAATTCAAGGCTGCTCTTTAACACAGTGGATCTGAAACCCACTCAGGCATCAGCTGATGTTTTGTGGTTCAGAAGAGGTTCAAACAGGTTTCCTATGTGTTATCTCCATTTTTACAAGCATCCAGGGAAAAGAGCATCAATATCTGCAATGAAATACATTTGAAAGGAGTTGGGGTTGCTTTTGGTGTTGTTTTTTCTTTTTTTTTTAAATTTGGTTTTTTGTGGAGTTGTTTTTATGGGTTGTTTTTTTGTTGGTTTTGGGTTTGTGGTTTTTTTTTTTTGTTTGGGGGGGCTGTTTGGGGTTTTTTCTTTGTTTTGTTTTGGTGGTTGGTTGTTTGGGGTTTTCTTAGGGGAGTTTTTGGAGTATTCAGAGGATGTTGCTTTCATGTTGCTGCTTCAGGTGACAGGGCAGCAGCAGCCCCTGTTTTTGGCTGTGACGCCAGGAGATTTTGGGGTGCCTGGCACGTGCTGCAGCTCTGCTGGGGCAGTGTCAGGTGCCTCTGGTGCTGATCCATGGCAGTGGATGGAATATTTTTCCAGCTGTTTGTGTCAGGATGAGCCAGGCTGTGACACTGGAAATCTTAAAGGAAAGAAAAGCAAGCCTGCATGAAGTTGCTCCTTCAGGTGTAGGAACGGAGTAGATGAAAGATGAATTTACAAAGTGATGACTCTTGATGATTCCAGCTGTTTCTCCAAAGGTTCTTCAGCACATGTGCATTTGAAATTAGTTTTCTTGCAGTATTTCACTTCTGTAAATTGCTTCAACTAACCCTGAAAAAAACCCTGGAGGATTGGAACTTTGTTATGTGTTTTGTTCATAAAACCTGAATGCAGGAGTTAGAATTCCGCACTGGGCTGTATTTTTTGCTAAGGGCAGTGAAGCACTTTGGAAAATTTAATAGGTACCAGGTCACCAAAGAAAACAGAGCATAAACTACACGAGATTATCTTAGAATAAGGAATAAAGAAGGAAGCATCTTGATCTTAGATTCTGGATTTATACGTGCATGACTTTTCCAGATAATTTTCACCTCATAAATTCGTAGCAATTAATACATTTCAGTCTTAAAACCCAAAGGTTTTCCAAATCCTTAGAAAAACCTGTTTCTGTTGTCCTCCTCCCCTTTCCCTGTTCACCTTTCAACTCTAAATGCAGTAATTTATTGGCAGCACTTTGGATTCCAGTTGTTGGTGCTTTATTCGGGGACTCTGGAAGAAGGGCTGGGATAAAAATTTGGACTCAGGAGAGAATCCAGAGGTTTTCACCCACCTCATGGGGAAGAGCACTGCACTCCTTCTTGAAGAGTTGCTCTTGAAGACACAGGAAAAGGTTGTTGAAATAGTTTGGAAATGAGGAGTGTGGCGAATGGGGAAGGGATCTGAATCTCTGGGAAAAATTCTGTATGAAATGGCACCCAGTTTTGTGTTCCCTGTTTTCTCTCCTGACCTGCTTTAATTTTGTTTTAATTTGTTTTCTTGGCTGGGGGGATGTGCGGTAAGGGAGGTGAGTGTTTGACAGACAATAAACTGTGTAATGGCAGCGATCAACATTCACCAAAGGTAATTCAGGTGGGAAAAAGCTTGGCAAGTCTAATGAAGGCTGCCACGGGAGGATCTGCTTCTTAAGTTCTTGAGGGGGAATACACAAACCACAAAAAGAAAACCCAAAACCCACTCTGGGACTTTCAGATGACCCCCAGAGATTGGGCTCACAGATTGCTGGTGGTATTAATGTGAGTAGAGCATCCAAATCCCTGGATTATTGGTCCCCGTCGTGTCAGATGCCTGCAGGACTCGGTGTCCTGCAGGGAGCAGCTTCTGCAGGGACTGGGGACTTTGTGCCCCTGCTCTGGGCTTCAGCTGCTCAGAGCTTTCAGGCTGGTGAGTCCCAAGGTTTTAAATGAGCTGTGCTGAGTGGAAGCCCTGAAACTGTGAGTGAAGTAGAAATTAGGGGATGTTTCCTGCGCTCTGCCGAAGGAAACAGAGCTGTGCTGGGGAGCTGGATGGGGTCTGATGTTCAGACAGCTTTTAGCAGGGCTGCTCCTGTGCTGGCTTGTACAAAGTCACCTCTGGTTGTCTGTTCTGGGCATGTCATCTGTCACAGCTGCTCTGTCTGCTGGCCATCGATGTCCTTCTGGACAGATTTATGTCACACCCCATCCCCGCACTGTGACCAATATCATAGCAAACAATGAAGGAAGCAGATGCACATTATTTCTTAATTATTGTTACTTTATTGCCATCTAGAAATAATTTCTTTTTTTCCCCCCTCCAAAACCGGGTTCCTATTTGTTTTCTTTTTTTCCTTTTCTTGTTGTTACTGTAATGGGTTGTCTCAGCTCCACAGCCATCAGAAATCTTGGCTTGATGAGGCTGCTTTGAAACATTTAAAGATTTAAATTATAAACTCAGAGGGAGAAAACCAGTGATGCATGATTAGTTGAAAGTTTTAAACATAATAGTCGTATTTTTCATATGCGTGTACAAAAATGGCTTATGTCAACTGTAATGTGATTTTTAATGCATATTAATAGAGTCTGCTGCAGTGTGGATGGTTTGAACACCTTTTGGCAGATGGCTGTGGTATTAGAGAATGCACAATATAAATTAGTCATTTAGGGAAGGAAAACAATGCTGGAGTGCTAGCATTGACTCTGCTCGGAGATGCAGTTCCAGCACATCGCTCCTGCAAGCAGAAGGATTAGAAGCGGGATTAAATTTGCCAGGGAAATTAAATAAATGAACAGATAAATTCCTGTGTCAGAAAGGAGCTCACTGTCGTTACAGCTTGTTCACATCCCCGGCTGTGTCTCCATCTTTTAGCTCCTGTCCCTGTAGAGGTCAGATGGTGCCAAGGCAAGGCTGGCGCTCAGTTCATCCCTGGCAGGGTTGGGGTGCAGCAACATCTCCCACATGGAGCCCCAGGGCTCTGAGCTTCGGGTGTGTTGGACGTGAGGGATGGAGCAGCTCTGCTGTAAGGAAAGGCTGAGAGAATTGGGATTGTACAGCCTGGAGAAGAGAAGGCTCTGGGGTGACCTCATTGTGCCTTTCAGTGCCTAAATGGGCTCCAAGAGAGCTGGAGAGGGACTTTTGCAGGGCCTGCAGGGACAGGACAGGGGGAATGACTTCAGACTGAAAGAGAGTAGGTATAGATGGGATATTATGAAAAATTATTCCTGGGGGAGACCCTGGAAGAGGTTGTCCAGAGAAGCTGTGGCTGCCCCTGGATCCCTGGAAGGCCAGGTTGGACAGGGTTTGGAGCACCGTGGGACAGTGGAAGGTGTCCCTGCCCATGGCAGGAGGTGGAACCGGATGATTTTTAAGGTCTCTACCAACCCAAACCCTTTTGTGATTCTCTGTGGAAGCAGTAACCACTGTCTTCAAACTGATCTAGGATGTGAAAGAAGTTGATGGCTGAGCATTGTCTCCTTTTTGTTTCTGCTGTTCAGAAAACAGAATTAGCCGGTGATGAATCTGCAAGTCCTGTAAGTGTATTCAGCTTTCCAGGTAGTGGCCTGACAAATGACGGGGATTTTGTAGGAAATCACTTTAGCAAACGCTAAAGGGCACTCATCTCTGAGCCAGAGTGCAGCAGCTGCTTGGGCAATTTATTGCTGTGCTCCACTTCCTAATCGAGGCGCTTGTTTGTAATTGCTCTGCCTGGTAACCCTGGCATGGCTGGGGTAGCCTGTGAAGAGATATTTAAAAGCAATCTGCATTTTCTCCCTTGGAAATCTTCGGAGCCATTCTCATTGCTTGAGTTTCCAACAGGAGAGGCAGTAGCTTTTGGCTTCTGCCTGATCAGGATGATTGTCAGGGCGCTTAATGAGCTTTGTGCAGAGCGAGTGCTTTCGGAGCATATGTGTGCAGCAAGAACCTCTCCTGCTGGCTGGGCTCGCTGCTCCACAGGCAGCCTGCATCTCCTGAGCCTGGGAGCATGTCAGTGTTTCCAGACACCCGCTTGGAATTAGGACTACATCGAGCTCATCCCTTTGAATGTAGCTCTGTGGCGGAGCCAAAGTGGGAACGAATTCTAGCGCGAAGCACAAGGTGTGAGCAGGCTGCCTCTTTTTACTGGTTGGGGCTGTTTTTTCTCTGGAAAGAGAATGAATTGTGCTCCAAACCTTTGAAAAGGAGCTTTGTGAGGCGAGGTGGTGGCTGGTGCGAGTGCACAATAGCAGCCTGACAGGTTTGCACCGTGCGCTGACACGTCGTGTCAGGGTTGCTGGGGATGGAGCCGAGCTCTTGGCTGGAGCTGCAGCAACTGCAGATCGAGTGATGTGTAATTTACTGAGCTGCTTGTTAATTCTGTGAGGTGGTGAAATCTCCTGGGCATATAATTACTACAAATGTTTACTTGACTGTACCACGTAGCTTGACATTATACTCCGCAAGTTTGAGCCTCACTGAAGTTGTGGCCTGGCTATAAAACACCACTGTTAGGCAGCAAAATATTAAAGAAATATGGATGAGACTAAAGGCATTTTAAAAACGTGTTCTACGCCTCGGAATTACAAACATTCATCCCATCTCCTGCTGATTACACACTTTGTAATAGCTATTGTTTCCACGGCTGGGGTTTAATTTTCCTCAGCGCACTGGCAGCGCTGGTGATCTCAATAACAATCCTCCCAGCAAGGCTGCGAGGGCTGCGGGGAGGCCAGCGGGGAGCAGCCTGACTGACAGATATTTTAAGCCTTTTTGTGGTTCAGGATTAGTGAAACATTCCCAGGCAGACCTGTTGGAGTGGGGAATTCGTGGGATCCTGGCTCTGTCACCTGTAGGGGAGCTGGGGTGGCTTTGGGATCAGGGTGGTGCCGTTCCTGCCTGCAGGTTACACCTCAGCCCGTGATCTCTGCGGAGCCAGGGGCAAAGGTAGTGCCACATTTCCCGTGAAATTAAAGCCACCCTCTCACTGTTCGTGGCTAAATTGCAGCTCAGGGGCTGTTCAGTGACACAGGTCAGCCCCAGAGTGCAGGTATGTGTTTGAGCTGAGTGTTTTGGGGTGCAGAGGTCACCAGCAGGTGCTGGGTGAGGCTCTGGGACATACTCTGCAACACCAGTCCCACCTACACAGCAGACACAGAATCACTGAGCTTGGAAAAGCCCTCCAGGATCATCAAGTCCAAGCTGTGCCCCATCCCCACCTTGTCCCCAGCCCAGAGCACTGAGTGCCACCTCCAGGCCTTCCTTGGGCACCTCCAGGGATGGGGACTCCAAACCTCCCTGGGCAGCCCCTGCCAGTGCTTCTGCACCAGGTCCAAAACCAGATGAGCCACGCCTTGCACCAGTCTGGGCGTTTTCTGGAGTCCTGGATTGTCCCTTTGGATGGGGAGAAGTGGTGCTGGAGACAACAGCCAGCTCCTGGCATGGTTCCTCCTCACCTGCAGATTCCTTTCAGCAGCTCTGGAGCTGATTTTGCAGTGAGTGAGAGCCGCTCCCAGACGCTTGGGGTGCCCAAACTTGTCCTGGATTATAGAAGCTTAGAGTACTTGTCGAAAACACTGATTTCTTTGAGTGTGAAAGTGGAATCCCTTGTGCCCAGCAAGCTTTTGTGAGCCCATTTAAACCTTAGCCAAGCTGAGAATGAAAACAACTTTCACTGTAATAAAGCCAAAGTTGCAAAATTAGAAATGCTGTTATTACAAAAGAAAAGCAGGCAAAATTAGCAAACAGAAACTTCATGTGTGCCTGGATTAGCAGCTGCTGAAGGCGTTACCTCCGAAGGAGGAATCTTGTTTGTCTTTGCTTTGGCGAGTTCAGCCTGACAGTGCTCGGATTTTGGAAAGGTCTCTTGGGGGTGGAAGCCCACCTGGGGATTTCACTCTTTATTTTTTAATTTTCTGGCGGCTCCATAAGGTAAGAGGCATTTTAGAACAGCTCTCAGGCTTCCCCGATTCCTCCGGTGATTTGAAGGATCTGCATGTGCTGTCAGCTTGGATTTACCTGCCTGGTGCCCGGGAGAGTGCCAGTGACCTTGGTTTATGGTGAGTGGATCTGAGGGAAGCAGGGGGCTTGGGACACTGCAGTGTTCTGTTTCTCAGGAAGCACACAGAACTGCAGTTCTTTGGTGATGTTTATAAACGTGTAAATCATATCAATAAATCCCCCCCAGAAAGATTTTCCTGAGGTAGGAAACAGAGAGTGGCCCCAGCCTTGTATTTGTTCACCAGTTGCTTCTGGAAAAGGCAGGGAGGTGTTGTGGTGCATGAGTGGAATTCGACAGGTTTCCCATGGAAACAGAAGATCAGATTTCTATTTTTTTCTTTGCCAGTGAAGCTGATGTCAGTCAGGAGCATCTGTGCTGTCCTCAGAGGATACACCCTAGTGTAGGCTGGAGTAGGTGCAGGCTGAGTCCTCTGTGCCCTTGTGCTGAACAGTTTGTACGCCCTTGTCTGCCTTAATGTACCTTACTTATAGATATTTGTTAAAATTGCCTGGTGATAGGATACTAATATTTCTTTTTGAAATAAACTCCCGCTGTGGCTCCAGCCTGGGGAGTTCAGGCAGGCTTGAAATACTCTCAAATGCAGATTTTGCTGCTTTGCTCGCTGATTCCCCCAGACTGGCACTGCCATCGCAGGGTCCCCAGTTCCCTGCTCAGGGCTTTGAGGCCCGGGCTCTCTTTCATTTCTTCCCCAGTGAGTTGCTGTTCCAGCCTCACAAATTCCCCCGAGTCCCTGTGCCGCCTGTCTCTGCACAGCACTGATCCCTGCTCCGCTGCACCCCCAGATTTTGACAGAACCACCCCTCTCCCAGGACCTGTTCCCTTGCTCATCTCCATGGAACAGCAGCTGCTGAGGCCCCGTGTAGCTGCACCAGCCTCGTTTGGTGCCTGCTCTGATTTCCTTCTGCGCTCCTCTTGCTGCCTCCTTTTCCCTGAAACCTCCCTCTCTCCATCTCCATCTCCCACTCCAAGTCTTGTGCTCTCTGTGCTGCTGCTTCACAGCGCTTTAACCCTTCAGCCTCATCGAGTCAAGGAATGGACTTAAAAGCTCATCCACGCCCTGCCATGGGCAGGGACATCTTCCACTGTCCCACACTGCTCCAAGCCCCATCCCAGCTTCCCTTGGACACTGCCAGGGATCCAGGGGCAGCCACAGCTGCTCTGGGCATCCTGTGCCAGGGCCTCAGCACCCTCACAGGGAACTCATCCCTTGCTGCTTCCTCATTTCTGCGTGGAGGGAGACCCCGAGTGTCTGTACCAGCTGTTGAAACAGCTTTGCTCAGAAAGCATTAAATTCGTTGTTTCCCTTTACCTTTTCTACCTCCAGTGTCAAACTGGCTCTGGTTGAGAGTTGTGTTTGGGTTTTTTTCACACTAACTTGGCTCTGCTGTTTCCAGTGTGGGAACAGGTGAGAATCTCAGTCACACCTGGACCAGGTAAAAATGAGTCAAGACACATCTGCTTTGTGAAACATCAGCTGGAGCTTTTCCCCAAGCAAGCCAAGCCTTTACTGGAATTGGGTCAACCCAGTTGCCTTTCATGCTGTTCCCAGGGTTACCTGCTGGGAGGAACAGAGGGAAAATTCTGTGCACACCAATGGCAGAGTAAATCCAGTGCCTCCCTGACCCTGGCTGGGAAATACCCTAAAGCATCCCAGAGGCATTGCTGTACCCGGCTGCTGACTGGGAGGAAATTCTGAGAGCAATAAATGTGTAAGAAACCTGTTTGAAATCCGTGTTTCTCAAGAATTCTCTCACTCACGTCGTGCTGCTCACCTCCATTTCCTGCCTCTGTGTAAACCTGCTTAGTATGGGTTGTGATAGCACTTACCTGATCTACTCCTCTGATACTGGTGGGAGAGGAGGGAGAAAAAACCCCAAAAACCCCTTTATGAAGTGCTCTGCCAATTTACCATGCCATAAAAGAGATATGCCATAGTTATTACTAAGGTCTAATTATGTAAATGACATAATTTAATAATCATTATTAAATCCCAGCAAGCTTTATTTCTTTTCCTTATTGTTGATGGTTGTCCTTGATAGGAAAATGTCACGATGCCTATCATAAAAATTAATTCTTGTGGGGCTTTCACACCATTGCAGGGGCTGGGGGTGCAGGAGGCCTCGCAGGCGAAGGCGGAGGCTGATTCCTGTTATCTTTGCAAGAACAGACGTTGTCCACAAGGAGAGCAGGGAGGGGAGAGGAAACTCTCACAGCAGCAAATATTTAATTAAAAAAGCTGCTTGGGCCAACTAGTTGTGGCAGCAGCTGCTTAAACAGAGATCTGTCCTCTAAATAACTGCAGCTAAATAAAGGGAGCGAAAGGAGAGTGGAGGGGAAAGCTCCAGGGGCTTGTGCTGTAACTGCAGAAGTGGGTTTCATTTTTGCATTTTGGTGTCTTCAGGAGCCATGAGCTCCTTCTCTGCCTGTCTGGAAAACCAGGATGCTTCAAGCTCTGGAGTTTGACAGAGAGAGGAGTGGCAAGAAAGCCAATACATCCCCTGCTGCTGGTGTTTGAGGTGTGCAAGGTCTGATAGGGAAGGCTTTTCTGCCACGTAGAATAAAACAGAGTTTGGTAGGCGCAGAATCAGCTCTTTTCTGGCGTCCCCTGACTAAAGGAGAGGTGGGTGTGTGTCTCTGCTGCAGCAGGGTTGGTGGTGTGCCCTCATGCCCCAGCTGGGAGCAGTTTTCTGCATTTAACATCAGACTCCTGGTGAGTTCCCTTTGCACCTTCTGGATCTGCCACGTTGTGAGCTGGCCCTCCAGAGGTCCATGCCATTCATTCCACATGAAATGTCATTTTTTAGGGAGTGCCTCAGAGCATCCGTCAGGCTCCCAGCTGCAGTTCAGTTCCATAATAAATGTTGTTTGACCCCCCCAGCTGAGTTGGGCAAGAAAAAGGAATTTTGAGGTGTCCATGTGTGGTGTCAGGAGAGCTCTTTGATATGCTCAGATCCATAAGGAGTAAATCCATGAGTCTTTCCCGTGCTCTGGGGACATTCCAGGCTCAGGGCTGCAGGGAAGCGTGAAGGAGCAGAAGTTCAGTCAGAGATTTTTGAGAGACAAGTGTATGGAAGGCATTGTGCATTTTTTGTGCATAACTGACTCCTCTCTGTGGTATTTTTAGGTGTTTTTAGCCATTTTCTAGTTAGTCTTTATAAGAAACAGAATTAGTTTAGTGAGATAATGATTAGAGGGCAATAAATTTTATCCGTGATGTGACACGAGATGAAAACAATTTGACCAACAGTATTGACAATTTCTTCTTTAATTTTCTTTTTCTTTTAAGAGAAAGGCAGAGCGGTGTCTGTGACGCTGTAGAATGTAGATGGGCAGGATGAAGTCTGTAAGGCAGTTTTCATGCACGTGGCATGGAAAGCACTTCTCCCACTGTGCATATCATTGATTAGAGCGACGCTTCTGCAGGTGGGCTGGGGAGCAAAGCCCACTCTCGTTCTGCAGAGCTTGGTGGTGTGGACAGAATGGGCAATGAAATCCTGGTTCTGCCTGTTTGGCATTCAGCCTGAAGCTTCCCCTTGCAGTTTTACATGACTTTAGCAGATTCTAATTGTTCAGGCAGAACTTTCCACTCCTGATATTTGCTTGCTGCACTTCTAATTTGATTTTATTTACTTTAATTTCCGGCAAGGTGGAGTTGATTTTTTTTTTCCGAAACTGGGGGAAGATAACGGTGGGTTTGTGCTCAGTGTTCATAAAGTCACATCGTGGGGAACTAGGAGGAATTCCAGCTTTTGAAACAAAGATTTCGTATTTGCTGGTGGGGTTTAGGTGAGTGGATTTTGCTGTTGCCATGGGAAAGCGAAAAGCAGGGGCCTAAATTGCCCTGGTGTAGTTAGGGGGCACTTCCTCTGGGTTGTTTCTAAATCTTCTTGTCTGGCCTTGGGAGATACTTTACCAGCCCCTCACGAGCTGAGGGAATCAATTTAGTTTTGCCCAATTTCCTTCCAAACAATTTTGCCCGCGTGCTGGGGAAACAGGTGAGCAGTCCTCTTTTCCCAAGTTTTTTAGGCTGTTTGAACAGTGAACTGTTTTGCTGCCTGTGTTGCTTCCTCAGCGTTCTCTGCTCAGCCACCTAGCTGGAGTCAAATTGTATCTCTAAAGATCAGCTGTGCCTTAAAATACACCCCCGGGCTTGTGATCTGCCTGATGGAACATCTCCTGTGATCACCTGAAGATGCTGCAGTCACTGGCAGCTGCTGCTCTGCATCCTGCCGGTGCTGAAAGGGATGAGGAATGTGGATCCCGAGGAGAGAGAAACAGAATTACAGAGTCTCTTTTCCCTTTCTTTCACAGCTACAGCTGATATATTCAATATATTGTCAGCCAGCTGTCTTCAGGGGGGTTGACGGATGTTTTGATTTAGTGCCTTGCGAAAAAAAGGCATTAATGGAGAAAAGCAACTGTTGCAGCTAGAAAATCACTGGGGTTTGGAGTGTTTTGAGTGATGCTTTTCCCTTACAATGGTAAAACTACCGGAGCAACAGCAGAAAATTGCTGCTGTGCTCAGAAATAATCCTCACCTTATCAACAACTTGATTTCCCTGAAAGCTTTGCCAAAAGACTTTTCGTCAACGGAAGCTATAGGAACAAAATGATGACCAGATAAATTGCAGCGTTATGCTGCTTAGAAGAATGTCTCAGGCACTCCTGGTATGATTCTGAGCTCTTTCTTCCCTGGAGATCCTGACAAAAACTTGTCCCATCTTCCTCGTGAGTCTCTGCTGGGATTGTAACAGCTCCTGAAAGACGCAGGTGAAACAAGAGTGTCTCCCCTGGGTGGGTGGGCTGCTGAATGTGTGTTTTTATTTCGGCTTATTGGGGGTTTTACTGAGCGGTGAAGTTCTTCGTGGAAAAAGGAAATTGTTGTAGATTCCAGGTGAAAACAAGGAAAGTAGGAAATGCAGAGTGAGGATGAATTATCCATGCATCTCTAACGCCATCCTATTTGCTCAGGTACTCAGATTCCTAACGCACAAACTGGGCCACATCCTACAGTCACTGCCCTAAATCAATTCCTCTGGCGGTACTTCCTTGGCAGGCTGTAAGTCCCACTGGGAAGCGTGGATCCTGCCGTAGAAGCAGACCAAGATTCCCAAACTGAGAGGTGTCCAGACGGGCACATCAGGGTTTCAGAGTGATGGGGATGGTGTTTAACGTGTACCCCTAAAGGCTTCCATGCAGTGTCTGTGTGAAATCACCTCATTTCACTTGATATTTTTTTTTTCTAAGTAATCCCTTGTATCTCTGGCAACGTAGAAAATGGTGGAAGCTTAATGACCTTGACTTGTAGGGAACAGCAAGCGTGGGGAGATCCTCCACGAAGCTGAGAGAGCTGATCTCTGTTATTACACAGGAGGAGGGGAATCAGAGGCACACAGAGAGTACAGAGCCTGCTTGCTGTGAAACTCTCCATGGTCACGAGTCACTGGCTGCAATTTAAATTAGGAACACGAAGTGTCCCAGTGACTTTCACAGCCTTTGTGCTGAGATACAGGGATAAAACTGAGAGAGGAGATTTGCTGCACTTTTGGGGTTAAGTTTTTCTTGGGGTTTAAGATTCTGTGTGTGAAGCCCATCAGGATTTTTTGCTCAGGGTCTCGGGAATACACTGAGCATCTCCCGAGTCCCTGAGGCAGAGAAGCTCTGTGAGTGTGCATTTTGCATAGCACAGATGAAGCAGGGAGCTCAGATTTGGGGTTTTTGATGTCTGACAGTATTGCCAGTGTTGTACATCGTGAGTGAGTTCACCTGCCTGTGATGCAGCAGGAAGAGCTGATCCGTAATGGATCAGGTGGGAATAACAGCTGTTTTCTGCTGTTTATAGAGGTAATTCATTTGCAGTTAAATCCCCTTTTCCCCCCTGTTCGTGTTGCCACCTCGTTACCAGCGCAGGGAGCTCTCCAGCAAGCACAAACCCACGCTGTGAGAACCACCAACACCAAGTGGAGCCCGCAGTGCCCTGCAGTGGTTTCAGCCTTTGTCAGATGAATTTCCTGGCACTGGGATGGTTCCTGTGCCTGGAATGGAGCCCATCAGGGGCTGGGTGTGTAAATTTCCCCCCTCCTTTAGTACCTGAGAGAGTGCAGGATTCCTCCCGTGGCAGAATCCTGAGGAGCCCTTGGCCGTGCCTTTGGAGTGCGTTTTGTGCTGTTCTCCCCGAGCTTTCTGCTGACTGAACAACCCCATTAGCCGGAGGCCTGCCAGAGCTCTGCCTGGCACATCCCTGCCCACATTTCCCAGTCAGCAGAGCTCTCCTGGCTTCGTGCGTGCCAAGGATGTGCTCCAAGCAGGAGCTGGAGTGGCTCAGACTGGCTGTGGCATGTGCTGGCTTCCAGGAGAGCCTTTCGAGGTGAGGCATGAGGCAGGGCTGCTTCAGGGAGGCGTTGCTTTGCTGTAACTCAGTTCGTTTGCATTAACAGCAGAAAGCTCACCGTTTCCCCAGCGTTACGTGTTTTGGAAGAGGCAGAGTGAGCGTGCAAAAGAAGCAGGCACCTTTGCGAATCCGCGTTGAAATTCCTGAGGGTTTGCATGGCCTCTGTTGGCAGAGGCTGTCGCTGGCAGTCTCATCTGAACGCGAACTGCAGCCTGCTCCTTCCCTCTGTGCCTGGCTGCCTCGCCCCCACGCACCCACCCACCCCACCTGCTGCCCTCCTTCGCTTTCCGCTTCACGCTTGACCTATGGGCTGAAATGCTGATGGCTGTTGAAAATTTCAATTAATACAAAACTAGTTTCAGCCAGAAATGTGCTAAACTCGTTTAGGAGATTCGGTATCTCAAGGAAACGCAGAATGGCAGAAGCGTCAGACAGCAGTTGAATTTTTAGCAGGCTGTGCTTTCAGGTGTGTCTGCAAAGCTCGGATCTGGGCTGATTTGTGACCAGCGAGGAGGATGATGGTCACTGGGTATTTGTAAGTCACGACATTCCTCTGCTACAGCCTTGTCTCCTCGTGCTGGAATAATTGCTGTGTTTTCTTTGGTTAACAAAAAATGAAAGATGTGTGGCCAAAGCTTCAGGTGAGGGGGATAAACCAGACACACGTGGGATATTTAGGCTGCTCTTACATCTCTAAGTGTGCATACGTAAAGCCAGAACCTTATTTTATGGTGACTTGTACAGGAATTATGCAAAGTACACTTTACAGTGCAAGGAAGGAATACAGTCTTAAAATTTCAGCATGGTATTTTTAATTCCACTCTAAATACCTTAGAAATTTGCCAATTAAATACTTGTGGATTTCTCAGAAGCCTGCAGAACGTCTCCACAAGCATTTTGTGCTGCAGGATGTGTACATACACCTCAAGTACACTACATTAAATCCAGATTTTCCCCTGGAAGAGAGGTTGGTGCCACAGTAGAAGTGGGAGAAGGCTTAAAAAAAGATGAGTGTAAAGATACAGATTAGTTCCCACTCAAGAAAAGATTCAGTTTGTCTCCAGAGAACTAAACTTGCCTGTCACAAGAGCTGCTGTAGTGGTGCTCCCAAGTGCTCAGAGCTGCTGCCCAGTTAACCCAGTCCAAAAATGAACTGGAGAAGGGGCAGTTTTATGTGCAGTGAGGATGGGCAGGGAAACAATTAAGTAAAAAGAAAAAGGTACTTAAATTTATGAAGGAGAGGCCTGTTGGCATTAAAGAGCAGAGGTTTGATGAGATCGAGAAAGATCTCAGGAAGTGGAGGAGGGAGGATTTCTGTTCTCCCTCTGAGCCTGAGCTACTGTGGGGTCACCTGGTGTCCCATTTCACTGCTGCTCCCCTCTTCAGATCAGTGCAGATGCTGGTATTTACTCGCACGTTTAAGAACATCCACAAGGGGGGATTTGGCCGCAGGGCGCTCAGGTTTGTTCGTGTTTCCTCCTGCTGGGGGGATGGTTATCTCCATTCACCGGGAAGTGTCCATAATGTTATCACTGACGTTCAATGAGGTGTCCTCATCAGCAGTGGCCCATCCACAGTTCACCTTTATTCCTTTGGTCATGAACAGGCTCAACCAGGTATTGATTTCCACCCTGGATTTTCTCGGGAGTCTTTATTGCAAGTGCTGCTCAGGGCATTTTGAGGTTCCAGGTCTGATGGGGCTGGCAATCCTGGGCTCCTGAGCATCTTTGCAGGTTACAAACCATGTTTCTTCAGCTTTCCATCTGTGTGTGTGTGTGACAGCCAGGCAGAGCCCTAAGAAATGCGGTCCTTGTGCTCAGTGCTTCAGCTGCCAGATGTACCAAACCAATTGAATCAGCTCTCCCAGGTGCCGTGCCATTATATGGGCAGAGAGGTGACCAGGAGAAATCATTTATTGCTGGCTTTTAAACCATTTCAGAGCAAAGGGTGTGATCTGATGAGACTTGAGGGGATTGCACTTTAGGATTTTGTTGGGAACAGCTGGGAGCAGGTAAGGGAATATTTGTGAAAATGGATCGCTGGTGCTGGCTGCCTTTTTCTGGGGTCACACACTTGGATTCCAAGATGCTCGTACACCTCCTGCTTCCCCTCAGCTCAGGGTAGGTGTCCAGCAGAAACACCAGAAGCTGGGTTTCCACATTATCAGCACAGGCATCAAACTGAGCCATCGGTCACAGCCTGGGGACAGCACCATCTGTCACCCTGCCCAGCCCACGGCTAACCTGCTCTCCCAGAAAACCAGCACCTGGCAAGCTGGGCTCCCAAATTCCTTATTTATTCCTTAGTTCCTGAACGCTTTGGCCCAGAGAAATTAATTCTATTGCACTCTTTATTGAATTGAATGTCTTACTGCTGCATTGTGCTACAGCCTTGCGTGCATATTTCTTTTTAAGTTATATTCATTGCATTTTTAGAGTGGTTTTGTGGTTTGGAAACTGAAAGACTGATGGATTGCAAAACCAGGAAGGTGCAATAGTTGCAGTCACAGTTGAAACACATAAATTTGGGGAAATAATGCTAAAGCGGTGTAACTACACTGAAAACTTTTCCTTGAGGTGTGCTGTCCAATGTTTATGAAGTTCTTGGCAAGATAAATTATACATGGACCTTTCTCACTAAACCTCCTGAGAGTGGAATTGCGTCTAAAATAAAATATCTCTGTGCCTGTTGTGTGCTGCAGCATATTTGGAAATATTTTGCCACGGAAGGAAGAGCAGCTTTCTGATTTGGGTGATTATTTTAATCACCTCCAGCATATGCATCATGGGCTGCTTTTTTAAGAACTGACAACATCCCAAAATAGGTGATGGGGAAAGAGTCAAGTGAAGGTTATCCTCTCCCTGGTACTGACGCTGGGATGTCAGAAATCTTTCAGGGGAAAAACTACGGGTGACATTGACACCTGAACTAAAATGGGGTCCTTATGAATATTCCGTGTCTTTTCCAAACTCGAGTGACTCTGCACATGGGGAGTTTTCAGGGGAAAAAAAAAAGATCTATAGCTACATAAAAACTGGTGCTGGAGCAGTACATTTATAGCAGAAATGCAGCAGAAATCCCCACCTTTCCCGGCTAGTTAGTGAAGTAGGGAGCTCCCTGTGGCATGGAAAAGCTCGGAGGTGATTGATTCGTTCTGGGAGCTCCCCGGGGCTCTGCCTGGATTCCAGGGCTCTCATTCCTCTTCTGGGAGTTGCTCTGGGAACGTTTCAGAGCACATTTCCTTACCTGGTGAGTTTTCCATGCCCCACTCGCTGGAAGGTTTTGCAGTGCTCTGGAGCACTGAACTCTTTTCCTACCTTAATGCTTCCGTGCGGTACCACTAAATAACCAACCTTTCATTTTTGCTACCAGGAAGAAATTTTTTCCCAGAGTTTCTTCCTGTTGTTCCATAACTGGGACCACACGGGAGACTGTAATTCCTAATTACAAATATTTACCAGCCCTGTAGCATCCGTGTCGCTGAGCAATTAAACCTGGTTCTAGCTAATGAAAAGCTTAGCCCAGGGATGTGCCAGTGTTAAGCTGTCCATTACTTTGCTGAAGATTTGTGCTGTACAGGACTCAAACGAGGACCAAACCTTAGAGTATTTGGAGAGGGAACCAAAGAGCTGAGGTTGATGCCATGTTTAGTAGTGCATTATAATTTCTCTTGGAAGCGGTAGACCAGTAATCTGGGAATTTTGGCTGTCATCCTGCTGCTATTTATGAGCAATTCTAATGCAGTAATTACATGTAGGGAAAATTGTTCACGAGGTTGATGGGATAAATGGAAATTTAATCTTTTTTTCTTGTTTGGTTGTCCAGTATTTTTATTACATCCCTCTGGAAGCAAGGGGATATAATAAAAGAATCTGGAACTCCACTGCTCCTTGGAAATACTGATGGTTTGAAAGATTTGCTCAGTGTAAGTTAAAGGCAGCTCATTAAACAAACAAATGAGCTGTCCTCAGAGCAATCAGTATTTACTATTAACCGAACAGCATAGTAAATAATGAATTGCAGGTAAGGAGCTACAGATAAGTATTTGCAGTGAATTCAAATTACTTGACTTAAGCCTGAGGCAGAGAAAAGCAAATAGAAAGATAGAAATAGAGGGAGGAGGGTGGAAGAAGGGAGAGGAGGGGTTGCGAATGTAACATTTGTTGCAGCAATCCCTGTTCATTTGTTGTGCAGAAGAAAGGGGTTTTTGGGCAATCAGGTGCCCCTCTCCCTGGTGAAAGTGGTGCTGCAGTGAGTCCTTGCGAGAACAAAGGAGGATGTGGAATTCCCGGGGAAAAGGAGAAAAGAAGGCTTTGGGAAGACCTTGTAACATCTTTCCAGTGCCTGAAGGGGGGTTACAAGAAGGCTGGAGAGGGACTTTGGACAAGGACGTGGAATGGCTTCCTACTGCCAGAGGGCAGGGTTAGATTGGATATTGGGAAGGAATTGTTCCCTGTGAGGGTGGGCAGGCCCTGGCACAGGGTGCCCAGAGCAGCTGTGGCTGCCCCTGGATCCCTGGCAGTGCCCAAGGCCAGGCTGGACACTGGGGCTTGGAGCAGCCTGGGACAGTGGGAGGTGTCCCTGCCCATGGCAGGGGTGGGATGGGATGGGCTTTGAGGCCCCTTCCAACGCAGCCCATCCTGTAATGCTATGAAAAGCAGGACTCTGGGCCTGACCCAGCTCGGAGAGCAGGGCTGATGTTTTTCCCAAGGTCAGGGTTTTGCAAGTGGGTCCCTGGCACTCTCCTACCCCAAGGACAGAGCTGTGCTTTGGCACCAGCGAGACCGAAACCTGCCCGCGGCTGCCAAGTGCCTGCACAGCTCCCTCAGTCATTTCTCCAAATTACTTAGGCAGCAAAATTGTTCATTTGCTGGGACCTGGCACAGGTTGAGGAGTTTGGGTTTGGAGTTTAATCATCGCTGGAGTGAAAGATTGTGCTGCCTGGAGTTTGGGTGCGTGGCTGTGTGTGAAGCCAGGATGGCTGGGCTGTCTGGGGGATGGCTGATACTGCTCGTTAGGGAAGGGGCTCGGCGTGTTTTGGGTGCTGGAGGTGAGGGGGAAGCTCGGGGATTTAATCAGCAGCTCTGCAGTTTCACCTGAGGCCTGGTGGGACGGCCGAAGGCGTGACAGGCGTCCTGAACACCTGAAGCTTGGCAGCCCTGCCTAAATGTCGCCTTGAAAAGGTGAAGAGCTTGGCCCAGGTCTCTGCAGGGAGGATGTGCCTCACCTGGCTGCCTGCTGAGCGCCAGCCCTGCCCAGAACGGGGCACAGAGCAGAGACCGGTGAGTGGGGCACGTGGGGGAGACGGGCGTGAAGTGCTGGCATTCCAAAATCACCGTCACGGCCTGGGTGTTGCCTCTGCTGCTCCATCAGGGATAACACACAGACACAGGAACAGGGGGCTTGTCCTGCTGGGAGGTGGTCACAAGGTAAATACCTCCACAAAGAGCCTCTTGGCTTGATTCACATCACCCCAGGACTGCACCTCATGGAAACCCCTCGGAATAAACCAGCCGAGGTCCAGCGCACCTGCAGGGAGGCTCCCGAGTGGAATTCTCTGCTGGGTGTGCCCAAGTCCAGCACTGCTGGTCCCCCTGTGCTGGCTGCTTCCAAATGCTGGTGCTGTCAGCCCCCAGCATTAGTATTCAAGCCAGGGAGCAGGAGTGAGGTGCTAGACAGGCCAACTAATTACAGCAGCCTGCAGAGGCAAGTCACTGTACCACATGATAAAGGATATCCTGCTTACTTGGAACGTTGCTGCTTTGCTCTGGCACTTCATTAAAAAAAAAAGAAGGAAAAAAAAATAAGGTGTGAACTAATTGGTTTGGTTAAGGGATTGAGCTGTGCTCTTGTTTTTTTCTTGAATTTAATCTGAATTTATGCAAGGCTTTGTAATACTCATCTAAAGGAAGCTTCCCGCGACCTTAGCAAGCTGCACACCTCCATGCCTCTGGCTGGCATCCTGAGCTGCCTGCTCCTGCCCCCAGAGCTGTCAGCAGATGGGGGAGAGGAGGCTCTCGCTGCCACCAGCGTACCATCTGCAGGCAGCAAGGCTGGTCAGGTTTTATGAGCCTAAATGGCAATTGTGCATCCAGAGGGTTTTCTGTCAGAGCATCTGTTTTACTGTCGATGACACAGATCTGGAGCTGAGCGTGTGCCAGGAGCAGGTGAGGAGGGGGAGAGCCCCATCCTGCAGTGACAGCAGCCGTCAGGTGCCTGCTGGCTGGGGCTGCTGCGTGTCCTGTGTGTCCCCTCTGCTGTCACGCAGCTCAGGTTTTGGCAGGCTGAGCTTTGGAAAGCTCGCCTGCTCACAAGTCAGAGCCAGGAGAACTCAAACTGGGGGAATATCGACTGCCACAAACACAACTACTGGTGTTGCCTGATTCTGGCTGATTTACGCCCAGCATAGCCTGGGGTACCAGCTGAGCCTGTCCCCTGTCCCTGTCCCCTCCAGTGCCCTTCTGCAGAGCAAGGCACTAAGCAGATTAGTCAGCTTCTTCCATCAGCAAATACTCCGGGCCTAAGATACTTAAAAGACATCTGGTTTTTAGCCTCATTTCTAAACAAATGAGGCTTATGTGATTATAGTGTCTGTCGCTTGCCCCTCCTTGGCCAATTTCAATCTTCACCCGGGGATTTTGGTCTCGCAGATGTGAACTTCCAGGAAGTTTTTGTGGACTAGTGACCGTGTGAACAGGAGTCATCGTGGAGGGAGGGCCACAGCACAAGCTGTGCTCGTCTTGGGGTTGGTGTGAGAGGGAATGTGCTGGGGAAAAGGGAAATCTCTACTTTCTACCTGTGTTTTGTAGAGAAAAGCAGCCATGAGGAGAAAACCCCCACAGACTGGAGGCTGTGGGCTGTGTGGCTGAGCTCTGCCTCTGCTCCAGCTGTGCTGAGCAAGGACAACCATCCACAGTCCCACCTCCTGCTGCCCCCGCCTGCCAACTGCTCCCTGTGATCCCGGGATTGCTTTTCTGATCCCTGGATTAACGGGGTGGGATGTGCAAAGATCCAGGAGCTGTGTGTGAGCCAGGCTGAGCCTGGCAGTGGGTTGCCCCGGTGCAGCTCTGCCTGTGGTGCCGAGCTCGCCGGGCCGTAGGGGCTGGGCTGCCTCATCAGTCCTTGGCTCCTGCGGAGTGACCTTGTCTTCAGAATTGCTCTTTCAAAGTTGTATTGACCACTGAGGTCCAAACTCTCCTGAGCCTGGTGTCCCTCAGCACTGTGGTAGAGGGTGCACAGGTAAACACAACCTGTGCTGGTTAATAATTCACTGAGGTACCGTGGATGGAGACCGGAATCCTCCGTGCACCCACTTTTGTGGAATCCCAGAATCCCAGAGTGGTTTGGGTTGGAAGGGGCCTTAAAAATCATCTTCTCCCACCCCCTGTCATGGCAGGGACACCTTCCACTATCCCAGTGGATCCCTGGCAGTGTCCAGCTTGGCCTTGGACACTTCCAGGGATCCAGAGGCAGCCACAGCTTCTCTGGGCACCCTGTGCCAGGGCCTCGCCATGCTCACGGGGAGGAATTTCTTCTTAATATCTAATCTAAATCAGAATTCTCTCCTTTACGTCTCTGTGAATTGCACTTAAATGCTCATTAGAGCTGGATCTGTCTCCTTTTTGCAGCTACACAACATTTTTGCCTCGTAATTCAGAACCTAAGGATGTCTAATGGAATGTGTAACACCCACGTAGAGTAGTTCTGGGGCTGTGGGGGAAAAGTGAAGGTTTCATGTTCTGGTTCTTAGTAATGAACTAAATGAGATTGTGTCCTTCTTCCAGCATAAATGAAAGATAAAAGACAGATGAGATTTATGAACAAGGTCATTAGTGTACCAAATTTCTCTCATTAGATCTGTTACATTACTTTCCAACTTACACAACTCTCATTAGAAAAATTTATGAACTGGAATGATTACAAATACACTGCGTTCTAAACCATCCCTACTTTTAATTGCCAAACAACAAAAAAATAATTATACTTCTGTGCTGTAATAGAGCTGTACTTTTGTGCATGTGGTTTTTTGTTAGAAATTTAACAGGGCTTGTTCTTGAAGCCAGGGGATGGGGGGAGAGGAAATTGGACCATTTAGTGCAATTTAGCTGCAAAGCTGAAGCATTGCTTTAATTTTATAACCTTGTCAGACCCCAGTTGGTATTGCAGGCTAATATTGCTGTTTGTTCTCCTCACTAGACTCCCACTTTCACATCCCTGCGCCTGATTTGAAGTGACAGTGAGCGGAAGCATAAGGTATCTCTCATTCTGTTTGGACTCCTTGTTTACAGAAGAGTGATGGAGATGCTATTGAGCACAAAAGGCATCACCATATGCCTGTTTTTCTTTGTATTGAGTTTGGCAGCAGCTATTGAAATACCATTATCAGGTGAGTTGTAGCTATTTGCTGTGCACTTTGCTGTTTTGTTTTGTATTCCTTTGCAGCTCTCCCTGAAGGAGAAATATTAAATCCTCCTTTCCAGTTGTGTTCCATTTGGAATTGAATCTCGCCACAATGTGGCCTTTGGGAAATTCGGGGCTGATAAAAAACTGAGCTGTCCTGTTTGGGCCTGCTTGAATGGAGCAGTAAAGTTGTCTAACAACGTCTCTCTGGTGTCTGCCATCCAACACAGTGCTTAGCTCCGAGGGCTTGGGTTTGGCCTTCACTTAAATCCCTCATTTTGGCTCTGAATCCCCCTGAAGCTTGTTTGATGTGCGTTTATCCGTCCTTACTTGTCGTGCAACCTGCCATTCCAGCCTGGGAAAGGAGCAGGTGGATGTCTCAGGGCAAATGTTGGTCCCCAGAGAAGGATTTCACACTCCGCGGGCTGCCCCGGGGAGCAGCTCCTCCATCCCTCGCCGGCTGGGATGAATTCAAACTGCTTGTTTTACATGGATCATGAGCTTCCAGGACACGTGTAAAATACGGGATGAGGCTCACAGGGAACAATCCAAGGAAAGCCAGGGGGACCCCTCTGCCTGGAGTACAGCCCAGACCTCCCGAGCGTTGCATTTTTCAGACAGAAATGGACCAGGAGGGTTGAAAACCACAGTTTGCTTCGTTGTTTTGGTGGCAAAAAAAACCCCAACAAAGCAAAACTCAGCAGTATTGGAGTTTATGAATTATGGTGAGGAAAAATAAAGAAGTAAACCTAAGGAATAAGAAATTTAGGCTCTTTTCAGGGTCTTGGAGTAGGACACGGGCCAGTTTCAGGGCATCCTGTGGATCTGCCATGAGCTCTTAGCACTCTGGAGCCTGCCAATAGCCTTGGCTGCAAAGAGGAAGCCAACCAAGCCGGTTTATAGGATATTTTTGTAAAACTATCCAAATTTGCCTTGGAAAGTAGAGGTTTTTTGTGTTTTTTTCAGAGAGGTGCTGCAGTGGCTCCTTGTGTTTCAATAAAGCCGAAGTGGAGCTGTGATGTAAAGTGCAGGACAAACTCTCTGGGCATCCACTGCTTTTATGAACCTACCCCAAGGAACCACCTAACCCTTAATTACCTGTAATGAAGCATTTTGTATTTTAATATAAAGAGTTATTTCTGATCAGTGAAGCTGGTGGGCTTGGAAGTGTTCAGCTTTGAGACCACATGATATGACGAGGCACCACTTTTCACTCCAGCTCTGAGCTCCCTGGACTTAAAGCAGCACCCAAAGAGCCTGTTAATTCTCTTCCTGGCTGTTTGTAACAATGGGATGATCCTATTATCCCCAGCTCCACTGCAGGGAGCATTCTCCTTCCTGTGTTACGCAGGCTTTTGCAACACTTTAATTCCCTCAGAAAGAAGGAAGAGTTAGTGCAGCCTCCTTGCGTGACCGTGCAGCTGCGCCCCGGGGTGGGTGTTAAACCAGCCTTGCAGTCCGTGGCTTTTCCTGGCAGTTTTATCCAGGACGGAGGCAGCAGTTTGCTGCTCCATGTGTGTGCATCTGTGTCTGGCTTAAATCCAGTTACTGACTTCAGCTAGGAATAAATTTGCCAGTCCGCAGCGCCGTGCTTTGGCTGTAGCGCTGGCGTGGTCCCAGCTCCCCTCTGCCCTGGGTGGGTTTGGGGGGAATGAGGGTGGGCACTGTCCCTCTGCCAGGCCTTTCTTTGGCCACCGAGGCAGTGACAGTGATCATTTTGGGGAGCAGTCAGTGTTATCCATGCTGAGGGGTGATGCTCCTCTTCTTCCCAAGGCATTCCTCACTTTGTGCAGGAGCAAGGCAATCCTGCCGTTGTCCCTCTCCGCTCCGGGGGAGCTCGGTTTGGCTGGAATGGCGTTCTAACCCGACTCCTCCTTGTGTTCAGTTTCCCAGCTCCCAACAATCACGGAGCAATCCCACACCCAGGTTGCCTACCCCTTTGACGAGGACTTCACCGTTAAATGTGAAGCCAGAGGAAACCCCCAGCCCACGTGAGTACTGCTTGGAGAAGCAAACAGAAGCCAAGCTTGCTTTTAACCTTTGCCAAACCCTGCTGTGGCTGTCAGGAGCTGCTGCACAATAACCTGCTCATCATCCTCGGCGGGGTGAAGGTTTGGCTTCCCATTCAGGCCATTCAGCTTTTGTTGCTCCATCACTTCCCCTCGCCCTGTGAATAGGTATCAACATGGTTTTCCTTGCTGGGGGATGTTTCGTTGCTGTGGCACGTGCCAGATTCACCCCGTGATTTAAAAAACAATCCTGTCTGGGTTCTGCTGCGAAAGATGGGCTGGGTCATGGTAATCTAAGGGGCCCAGCTGTTCCTCTGCCTCTTCCACAGCTACCCTAAAAACCCCAAACACATTAAACTGTGTATTCAAACACCACATTTGCATTTTATCAGATGCCTTGTCTGTTCCTAACATCAGCAGGGCCGTGGTGATGGTACAGATCGACACGTAAGGAGTTATTCAAATAAATAGCCAAAGACAAGCTCTGTGCATTTTACAGCAGTGTGGAAAAGAGAAAGATTTTTAATGAAAATGTGATTAACAAGAGTGTAATAATAACACAGTAAAAGCTCCTCCTGAGGCTTTCAGCGCTGAATGGTGTTTGGGCTAAATTAATAGCTGGTTTGCATGTCATTTTTTCTCTTTAATCCTTCCCTTCTCCTTTCTCTGCAACACAATTTAAACTTTAAAAGGGCATTCTTTTATTTATATCAAGATGATTTGGTAATTTTTAATTGAGCTCTGAACGGGGATTTGTAGCATGATAACAAATTCCCTTTGTTCCACTGTTTGTCAGTGCATCAGTGAAAAGCTTCCTGGTGTATTTAAACGATGTGAGAGTCCCTGTTAGGTGAGGGGATCCCATATTCCCTCCATCCTGGAGCAAGGCAGTTTTGCCAAGACCAGGGAAGTGCCAAAACAACAGTTTTGTTGACATTAATTCATTCTCTTAAAACAGTGCTCTTAAAAAACCAAAAAAAGGGTACATATTCCACTAAATTGATGTTACACTGTAATTTCCACCTGTCTGATTTTAAATCAGTTTAGGCAAATTTCAATCCCTCTGAGAACTGCAGGTCCAGGAGCTGTGACAAACCCTTCAGCATTCATCAAAATCACCCCCCAGCAGCATCAAAACTACAAATAGTTCTATGGCAAGGAGGAACTCGAAGGAATCATCTCCGTTTCTTCTGGTTCAGCCGTGGCGGAGGGTGGGAAAAGCTCTTGTGGATCTTTGCCATTCCAAAGCAGCAATTCCACTACAGCCACGGCCTTCTCAATCCTCCAGGTCCTGTCAGTGCGTGGCCCTGGCTTTCCCAGATGTGCTCATCGCTGTCCTTGCCCTGAGCTCCGTGCTCGTGTCTCATGTCACAGCCAGTTGTCCGAAAGCAGAGTGTGGGGAAGGAGAGACGTGCCTGAGAGCCAGCACGAGGCAGAGGGGCACAGTGCTCATTGTGCCATTCAACTCTCTCCTCTTACATGGAGTTTTTCCTTTTATTTTGATAAAACCCTCTTGGCCCCACGTTCACCCCTGCTTTAGTACCAAAGTGCTGTTCTGGGGCCTGCCCATTATAGCATCTCTGTTGTTTTTCAGCTTTAACTGGACTAAGGATGGAAAACCATTTGATTTATCATCTGATCCGAGGATAGTTACATCTAACAACTCTGGAACTTTTGTGATCCAGAACCGGGGAATCATCAACAACTTCCAAGGGAAATACCGCTGCTTTGCATCCAACGTGCTGGGAACTGCCATGTCAGAAGAAATTGAGCTGATTGTTCCAAGTAAGGGCTTTTACTTTTGGTTTGAATTCATAATTATTACTTTTGGTATTGAGAACTGCCTTTCCTCAAAATAAATGGGAAAGAACCAGTCCCTAAGGTGGTGTATGGTAGAACATGAGTTGTTTGTTGTTCAGTGAATGTTCAAAGGAAAAAGTCGTATTTTCTCCCTGGAATGATTTAATTTAATTCCTGGTTTTGAGGAGAGAACCCAAATCTGGATGCACAGTTTCAGACCGCAGGACTATCAGCTCCCACAGGTTATTACTGCAAAATAGCAACGGATGCAAATGTTTGAAAGCTCCAGGGGATGTGATTTGATCAGCTGTGAGTTCATTAATCTGATGTCAGCAGCATTCAGGGTTTGGTATAAATACTGATGGGGAGAATAATAAAGCCCTGGAACTGAATGGAAAACAAGCTTCAAAATAAAGCAGGGAAAATTACTGATCCTAGAAATTTGTGCTTCCACCATTAGCACGGAGGACAGGCAGAGGGGGAAATTAGGGATTAAGGACCAGGTTTATAGAATTCGGATTAAATTTATGGACAGAGTCAAAGAATCATTAAGATTGGCAAAGACTTCTTAAGATAGAGTCCAGCCCTTAACCCAGCCCTGCCAGGTCCAACACTAAACCATGCCCCAGAGCTGATACAGCTGGTCTGTACCAATCCATTTAATCCTTGTAGTTTGAGAGATGAACACCCATTTTGGTCCCAAATTCAGGATTGAATCATATGAAATTAGAAGAGGAAAATTTGAAGCAGAATCTTCCCAGTGGGAGGACAAGGAACTTCCCCAGCTCCACGATGGAGCAGGGTGAGAACCTGAAGCAGGTTTTATGATGCAGTTCAGTGGCAGAGATGGAGAAGAGAAGCAGCAGTGCAGTGGAATTTTTTCAGATTAGATCCTGCATTTCCAAGCTCCTACAATATTTTGTTATCAAATATCTGACATCTCCATGCTCAGGTGGAATCCAGGTGGCAGGAGATACATCCACAGCCCTCTCACCCCCACAGTGCCAGGAGCTGGCTGCTTTGTCACTTCTGGCGGGTCAGTGCAGACGGAATGGGCTGTGAGAAACATGAATAAACATTTTTGTCCTGTCTTCAGCATAGGAAATAATCCTGAGAAGCATTCAGGGCATATCCAGGGCTGGGAGAGTCGTGGTGCTGTGGCCACGTTGAAAACAGGACGTTGCAAGGGCTGGGAGGGTTCCTGGGAGGGAGCTGCTGAGGATGCCATGTAAATGTATTTTATGAGTGCTCCTCATGGAAGACATGCCTTCTTTCCCTTCCATCCAGTTTTATGGATTTTTTTTTTCCCTTGGGAAATCTATTTCACGCTGCGATGTACAGCGCAGTAATCCCTGATGCCAGAGCTTGGTGTTTGGTGAGGGATTAGCAGGATTCCAGGTGTTGCTCTGTGGTTTAGTCTCCACTACCGTGCAGCTGTTTTAAGGGAGGAGCATTCCAGAGTGGAGGAGAACTGCGCGAGGTTTTAGGACACCAAGTTGAGGTTTATTGAGCTGTTGGCTCCACAGTAGGACAGGGCAGCTGATGGCAGCTGGAGTTTCAGGCAGGGACAGGAGAGTGATGCAGTTAAACTTTAGACAGGACCTAGTTTTCGATTTTGAAGTCTCCCCAGGGCAGTGGGGTTAAT
Organism: Struthidea cinerea; assembly: GCA_013397865.1. NCBI lineage: Eukaryota > Metazoa > Chordata > Aves > Passeriformes > Corcoracidae > Struthidea > Struthidea cinerea. The sequence continues at coordinate 1,498,699 of VZTI01000538.1, read as the reverse complement.
ACAACCTTTCGTCAGCGAAATGTCTCAAACTCATTACATTTCAGAGGAATTAAAGTGCTCAGTGTCATGTTTGTACCTCCAGCATCATTATTCTGATACTCCGTTGCTGCTGAACTAAAAAAGATGCTTAAAATGGAAAACAAGGAGTTGATGTCTGTATTTGGGATTATTGAATCTGTGTTCAGGAAGAGATTTTTTTGCTTTTGATGAAAAACGGTCTAGAGTAGCTTAAGTAGATATTAAATATATCGGGGGTGGATGGCAACAAATTCATGGAGAGGTTGCAAATGGTGGTTGTTCTCAAAAGCAAGAGGAACTTTAGTGCTAATATATGCAAAGTCCTAAACCCAGCAAATAAATACACGGTACAGATAACGTATTAGAGGGATTTACCCAACTCACACATCTTTTAAAGCACATTTGCTGTTATTAGAACTCCTCTGCCATCAGTCCTTTCATTTACTGGTGCGATGTAGATGCTGCAAATTAAATCAGGATTCAGAGAGGAGGAGAAGGCACCTTTGATTTTCTAAAGTGCTGGATGCTCTACAACTGTGCCCCGGTGAAAGAGCTGCTGGTGCACAGATCCGCTGTAAATCAGGCCCTGCCACGGAGGGGCTGGGGATAAATTACCTCTCTTCACCCCCAGGTTTTGAAGCTCGGACTGGTACATGTGAGATCACTCCCTGCATTCACGATAGCGATGCAGAGGTGGCAGAGCTGTGCCAGCTGTATTCAAGTCGGATGTAAAGCTCCTTGGCAAAGTCACTGTGCCAGGGAAGGGAAGAAAACCCCAGCGAGGCAGAACAGGGCAGTTTCTTTCATAAATTACATTTCCACTGCAGAAGCAGAATACTGGGTCTGTGAGGTTGCTGCTGAAAAGGAGAACAAAAGACTGTTTACTCACAGTAGTCATTCCAGGGAAGCAATAGAAATGCCAGCAGAAATGATCATTAAATCTCACCTACATAATGGCAATACCCCACCTCCCCTATGCAGGATGACATTAAGGAGAGGGGGAAGAATGGGCTCTGAGGATCTCGATGTGTTTGCAGCTCTAACAAAGGCCAGATTGTTACAAGATACATTCAGCATGAAAATGAATTTAAATGGTGAGAACACAGACTTCAGCTCCCCTCCTCCAGCATTTCAGGAATCTGCTGCTTGAATTAGTGAGCAGGCCCAATGCCAGAGGAAGGAGAAGAAGTACAGTTTAAACTTCTTTAATTAACTCTGTTGTAAAAGACTCTTCATGGCAGACTGAGCTAAGATTTATGCTTGGTATTTCTAAAGCTGCTGCTCCAAAAGACCAGAGACCTGAGGATGGAAATATTGGCTGAATGTAGAATTATCCCGTGGCAGGCTGTGCTCTGCCAGTGATGTTAGTGCAAGACTTCCTAGAGAAAGCCAGACCTGAGCTGATATTCAAACACTCAGGTGTGAATATCCTGAAATCAGTAAAAGATACTGAGCTGAGGAAGTAGGCATCTCAGTTTTGGGAAGGCTTTGGTGTAACCTTTGTGGAAGAGAAAACAAAAGAGAGCAATATACTGAGTCTTTGCAGGTGTTGGGAATGAAATTTAACCCTCTTGCCTCCTAAGCCGTGTCCTTTATCTATGGCAGCTTTTCTGGCCACCCAAATCATTGAACTCGCTCTGATCCTTGCCTGTGGCCATCATTTTGAAAAGGATAACAGAGATTTACACCAAAAAAAGCTGTCACTGATTCCATTCCACACCTTTGGGAGCGAGTGGACTCCCAGCCACGCTCTTCCTGACAGCCAGGCTTTGCTAACTTTTTCAACTTAAGGCAGCAATTAAAAAATCCATAAACAAGCAGGATCATATCTCATAAAGAGTTCAAAGGCTGCAGTGGAAATCACAGATTTAACTACTGCTCCTGCTCCTGGATCAGAATATCAATTGAGGCACGGAGATGTGCCCTGGAAGCTTCCCAAGCTTCCCTCAGTGCAGCTCAAGATCAGGGACTGAAAGTCGTGGTTAAGATTCCTTGGTATTTTGGGCTGTTTGCTGTACAAGACACAGATCTGTATGAAAAATCGTAATTAAATACTGATTAAAGTGTCTAAGGAGCTGGAAATTTCGAGGTTATAGAAATTCCTTGACTATTTCTGCTTAGTCTCACTTTTACATCCTTTAAGGGTTTATTTGTAAGGAAAAATATGAGAATATCCATGAGGGGTCAGGCTAAGCTCTCCTTTATCCCAGGACATCTCCAGCAGAATCGACAGCAAAGGCTATAACACCAGACCTGGGTTACAATGATGTTTTCCTACAATCATTTCACAATATATTTGCTAATTGCTGATTTACCATCCTGAATTCCCTCCCATTTTGCACCTGATATTGATGAAAACAAGACACAGGGATCTCAAGGACAAGTTGCCTGGAGAAATGCTTTTCCTTGGTTCAGTTTCTCCACACCTGACCCCAAAACATGTAAAACACCAGCTGGAACAGGCTCCGTTCTCACATAAACTGGAATAAATTGCCGTAATTGATGCATTTTTGGTGTGAAGTCGCTGTAATCAGCAGTAGGACAAAAACTGAGCTGTAGAACAAGGTGTCCTAAATGGATCCCTGAGTAAATCTGGAGCCATGTTGGGGACTGGAGTTCCCAGCTCTGCCTGCTGTGTTTCTGAGTCTCTGTTTCTGCTAAATTCAAATCATTCATTTATGTTGCACTGTATTGGTCTCCCTCCTGTTTGCTTTAGGTTGAGAAACTGCATTTTCTGAAGGGATGAGGAGGAGAGATTCAGGCTCCTTTCTGGATTTTCTCCCAGCCCCCCTAATTTGCCAGTGGTGCTTCAGCCTGGGCTCAAGCACAGCTCAGTCATTAAACTTTGAGTCACCCCAGGGATTAAGCACTGGCTCCTTGCACAAATGACCCTGGCTGCTGATAATCTTCCATTTCCATGGTTCACACACCGTCAGAGCACTTTAATTCTGGTTTTTTGAGTGTAGCCTTGTCAGGAAAAAACCCTCGGTCAGCAAAGCCTTTCCCAGGAGTATTTTAAGAGGTGTCACGGCGGGATTTTAGGAGATTCTCCATAGCAGGAGTTGGGAGTGCAGGCTTCCATCTTCCCCACGGCTGTTCCACACGCACACCAAGGGATTTTTGTGTGGTGGGAGCCCTCCTGGCCCCTCAGCCTTTCTCAGAGTCACTAAACCCCACTGCTCTCCCCCGTGCCGTGGGTATGTGGGAAGCAGCACCCGGAGCTGTGCTGGATTCTCTGTCCCCTGCCGTCACATCCCTGTGTGGGGAATTCATGGAAGATTGATGGGACAGTTTCACTGCTGTCACTGCAGAGACATCAGCTGGATTTTTCAGTGGCCATGTGCTGCACTGAGAGCCCTGAACAGTATTAAACACTTCCACAGCACAATTAATTCTGTGCAATGCTTCTGAGTTTAACTCAGCTGCGAGAGCGTCTGTGATCAGCCACAAATCAGTGGTGATTGATTCTGGAATATCCACTAATTAGAGCATAGGAGCACTGCAGAAAAATCCAAAATATTGCCTGCACGGACGTACTGAAGATTGATGTACAGAATCCAAAGTCTAATGTGACAGAAGCTTTTTATTTTTGATAAATCTGAATTCAGAAGCAGGTATTTTTCTAGTCTTTGAGACCAGTGGGACCCCAGCAAAAAAAATTATGCTTGTCAGAAGGTTTGCCTCAGGAATTTATCATGAGTTTTCATCTCCTGCCAAGCTTCAAGGATTAAGCCACTCAAATTTATCCATTATGAGGAGGAAAATCAAAGCTTTTCAATGCTTTTCACGGTGAACTAAGCAAAAAAAACCAGCACGGAAGGACCCAAAAGCCCTGATCACCTGTGGTGCAAGTACTTGTTGGAGGTGGAGGACATTTGGGGTCAAATTGCTGCTTCCCCCAGTGAAGTCCAGCTGCCAACATCTGGGCTCCACGTTGGAGATGGACGTCCGTGCTGCCAGCTAATGACACCAGGACCGTGACTTGTCACTGTCTCCTGGTGGGACTCACTGTATTTCTGCATAATCCTGTAATTACTGGCCGCAGAAACTCACTGAGAGGCCCCGTGGTTATGGCACCCAGCTGGGATATCGGATACCCAGATTTAGCAGTGCTAAATGAGGCAAAAAATGGGTTTGAACAAGGGGTGCCAATGCCCTAGATAAGTGATCCCATATTAGTCCATTTGCTGGTCTCATTGGTTTGGTCAGAAATCCCTTATCCTTCACCTGATCCAGCTTACTTAAAGTTTTGTTGTGAGTGACGTGCTTTGGGGAATAAACAAGCTTTAGATCAAGAAATTGGCTTCTTCCTACTGGGAAATATTCTACCTCTGCAGTCAGCAGATGTGTTTTCCAGGGCTTGACTTTACTGCAGGTTACTGAATGTACTGGATATGAATATGCAGTTCTTTTTTTCTAACCTGAAATTTCACCTACGGGGTGGGTGATGCTCATTAGCTGCATTTTGCCTCTCCTAAGAATTCCTAACTTACTAATAACCCTCCTGGAGATAAAATCTCTGCAGAGTCTGCATACAGGCAATCAGCGCTGGGGTGATTGTTTCTTTTCATGTTTACTAATCCTGAGATGTGTAAAGTGTCCTCAGAGTCCTGTCCCTGCATTTCTCCCCCTCTCCTTTCCTTTGCCTCCTGTGCTGTGATGCTCAGATTCCCTGCTGGACCACTGGAGTTGCTCTCTGAGCTCCCTGTCATGACTTGGGCACCAGGAAGGTGATGTTGGCTGTGCCAGTTTGACTCTGCACAGCCAGGACATTCTCCATCCTTTGCTGTTTAATTGCTGCTCATTTTGCTGGTTGATGCTGGTCTGAAGTGAAACTTTGGCCAGTTTGAACTTGCCTGAAATGAAAGCAGGAGGCGATGTCAGCCCTGAAACTGCCTTAGCTCAGTTCCTTCAAGGAGTGGTTCCGTTTTGCAGGCTGGTTTCTCTGTGGTCACCTCTGAGCTGAGCCTCCCTTGGTCTGAGTGGGGCTCCAGCCCAGCTCTGCTCCCCATTTTCTCAGACGAGCTCCAGTGGCATTTTGGGCATCCAAGGTTGCCCAGGTTTGCCAAGCACGGATCAGGCTTTGAACAAAAAGCTGGCATCAGGTGCTGTGGGTGGTTAACCATCGATCCATTAATGATTGAACCTGTATTTAAGGCCAGCTAGAGCAGCCCTGGTGCAGCCCTGTGCGAGCTTTGTGCCAGGCCTGTCCCTGCACCCCGAGCCTGCAGGAATCCACGGCTGAGCTTCCACACCTGAGGGCATGAGGAGGCAACAGAGGCCTCACACCAGCCTTCCTCTGATCCTGGAGATGGAGGAGAGCTGGGACAGCTCCAGGCACGAGGCGGAGCAGCTGCCTGATGTCTGTCCTCACCCGCAGTGACTTGCAGTGGATCCTTAGGAACCGTGTTTTATCCAAGGCTTCCCAGAACATTCCACGTTCCCAGGCTGGTTTCTGATCTCCTGGGAGCAGCTGGGAGTGCAGAGCCCTCTGTGCCAGGCTTGTCCTTAGGGACTCTGGGGCCTTGAGTTGTCCCTTCCAGACAGCACAGAGGAGCTAAAGAAAGAGTGTGAAAAGAAATGCATTAAACTAAAGCCAAAGCAAAGCCCAGGACATCACAAACAAGTGTTGAACATCGCCTTTCAGTGCCTGGCTCTGCACAGGATGGTCCAAGAACTTTGTGAATGAAGGGGTTCCAACTCTGAGTGTCCCAGAATGCAGGGATTTCCTACTCTGAGTAAAACTCATCACTACTCTTGTGCCTCTGTGTAAATTAAAATAGGTATTAAAGGCAGAGAATGCAAAGGACGATGTAAAAGTAAATATTTTATTAAAACTCTATCAAGGGGGAAGCAAAAGGCAAAATTTCAAAAAGTACCAATAAAAGAGGAATTCCTCTGCTTTTTTGTGCAGGTGTACCGAAATTCCCCAAAGAAAAAATCGAGCCTCTGGATGTGGAGCATGGAGATTCTGTGATCCTGCACTGCAACCCCCCAAAAGGCATCCCCCCTTTGCATATCTACTGGATGAATATTGGTAAGGAAATGGATTTTGCCCAGTTCATACAAGGGGGCTCAAAGCATTTGTCTTCCAGAGCAGTTTCATTGCAGATTCGCCGTGGATGGGATTGGTCATTGTGCAAGTGCTTGGGAGGAATATCTGCATATTGAAGAACAAAACTGAAAAGCAGAGCATGGAGATGTGGTTTTGCATGACCCAGAGTTAAATTGCAGAGTGCATTGACACAACGTCTCATTCAATATGAGATACCAAAACATTTATATATCAGTAAATGATGTGATGAGTCCTGCAGTTACAGGAAGGAGGATATCACCTGTCAGTATGTTATTTCTGTCGTTATTGTTTCCCTCTTTCCATAAATTAATGATTGATTTACGACAGTAAAGGAAAAATAATCCAGCAGGTCTATATAATTAGTTCCTTGTGGGTTTCTGTCCTGTTATTCTGCAGCATTTGTGTTCTGCAGGAATTTCTGGCTTTGGGGAAGCAAAATAACTCGGGGGTTTTAATACCAATTTTTCCTTATCAGTTATTATTATATAAAAATATTTTTTATCACTTGTCTACTGAATATTGGTAAATAACCCATTGGTTCTGCTGGATTTTCTGCCTCTTCCACTTCAGAGTTTCATTCTCTGGGTGCATCTGGAAGGAAGCACACGAGGGGAGCGTTCACAGCCACGTTGGTGAAACAGCTCCGTGTCGTTCCCACCTCACAATTATCTTTCCTTGCCAGATTTGCAGCACATCCCACAAGATGAAAGGGTCTCCATGAGCCTGAAGGGCGATCTCTACTTTGCCAACGTGGAAGAAAGCGACAGCAGGAGTGACTATTGCTGCTTTGCAGCCTTCCCGAGGCTCAGGACGATCGTGCAGAAAATGCCGATGACGCTGAGGGTTTCCCGGTGTAAGTGTGGGGCCCAGCTGTGTGTTGGCTGTTCCCTGAGCTCTCCGGGCAGCAGTGCGTGCAGATGTGTGCCCTGGCTCTCTGAGGAGACCCTCTCTCAACAAAGGGCACGTGGCTGGGTTTATTCCCTGCGTTTTTAACCTCGTTCTTCGGGCTGAATTTCACTGAGAAAAGCTTCCTGCAGCTGTCCGACCCCAAAAGCGCCCTGTCCTTCCTGCTGCTGTCCCCGCAGTGAAAGCCAAGGCTGAATTAGGGAAATCTGCTGCTCTCGAGTCCAGCAGGACCCCAGGAATGGGACTTGACTGGGTTTTGAGGACTTTGTGCTGCCTCCACCCAGGGCAACGCCAGGTTTGGTGCAGCTGCAGCAGTGAGGTTGGAAGGTCGATGCTTCCCAGGTTTTTCCAGGCAGCCTGGAGCATCAGCAGTGACATAGGAGGTGTTTCCAGTTCCTTGATGAAATGATGTGTAGGGAATTGAAGATTTCTGTTGTTCATTAAAACTTCTGATCTTTCGGGCCTACGCAGCCCAGAAAGCCAAGGAGGATTTTGTCTTTGTGAACGAAACCCTCATATTTAATATGTGATTTCTGAGTTTTCTTGTTCGGATAAAAAGATAAAGGATTAATAGGGGCTTTGTGTGTCTCAGTGCTTGCTTAGATCGCATCTTGTGGTAATAATTGTGAGAAAAGAATCCAAATTAAAGCCATCTTCATGGCTTTTCAAATGGGTTCGGTCCCCCACACATGCACACAGAGATTAGAGAAGAAATGAGATGGGTTTTGGCTGCTGGTAGCCCTGGAAGTGGCCCAAAAACCCACTTCAGTGTGTCCACCTTGTCAGCAAAGCCACAGGACTTGGGCCAGGCAAAAATGAGAGGCATGAACTGAACGGGTTCTGTAAACTCAGCTTGACATTGCCCACTCCACCCTGTGCCAAGGGCCTGGTGAGGGACTGCATTAAAAATAAATAGATAGAAAAAAAAATAAGCAATAAGAAACAAGAGAATGGATAAATTTTATCACCTTTCTCTTTAGTGGATACTTAGGAGTTAGTGATTTTTATTACCGTAGATAGCGAGGATGAAATGCTGATTTTATCACCCATGAGGTATTTTGCAGAGTAACACATAACTTTAAAGCATTCTCATTGTATTTTCAAAGCTCTGTTGCTCATCTGTTGCTTTCCTTTGTATTTTTCATTCTTCTTTCCTTTTGGGGCAGAAATTGGGGGGCGGGGAGGGGCATGGTTTTGTTTTGGTTGATTTATGGTTTCCTTTGATTCTGTCTCAACCCTGCATGTTTGTTTGGTTGTCATTTTTATTTATTTCAGTAAAGCATGCTAATGACTCAGGCTCACCTAACGCTGCTGTTACTAAGGGTGAGTTGAATGCATCTGTTTTTAGCCTTTGAACTGAGACTCCACCGGCTGAGGTGAAATGGGAGCTGCTAAAAAGCACATCACAAAAGCCTCTTGATTGCGATGGGATGGATTTAAGTGGTCCAGGGAGGACAATTGGCTCATCTTTGTAGTTTCTGAGAGCAATCTGCGGGGTTTTTAATAAAAAAGGTCGTTTTTTCACTTGAGAAGGGAGCATTCATGCTTTGTAAGGAGGTGGGAGTAAGGAGGATGATGTCCTGGGGTTTTGGTGTTATCAGTTCGGAGCAGGAGCCAGAGCTGGATGCTCCAAATCTTTTCCTGGCTGCTAAGAGGACTCTGGGATGAGACAGCCAGGGTTTGACACCCCAAATTCATGTCACCCCAGGGCTGCATTGCTCCAGGATGAGCTCAGGGTGTGGATTTATGGAGCTTTGGGTGCCCTGTCTGGGCTGTCCCCATCACCTCGGTGCAGATGGGGGGTGGTTCTCTCTGTGTGGTGCCCTGGCTGTGTCACCTGCACACCAAAGCACTTCTCATCCTGGGGATTCCCATCTCCCACCGCTTTGTGAGCCCCTCTCTGTGGAGCAGATCCTGAAAATACCCTGCTCTCCATGCAGGCAGTGTGGTGGCTATTCCTGCAATTCCCCACCCAGTTCCTTTTGTTTCAAATATGTGAAATGTAGAGTCTGTAGGCTCTTGACTCTTCATTTCTTTGGTTAAATTGCTTTTGAGAGTTTATCTTTTTTTTTTTTTTTTTTAATTTCCCGGTTTTACTC